>VDFB02345443.1:228085-260887 GCA_007258455.2 Sequoia sempervirens
TTTTGATTCAAAATTTATGACCATTGCACCACATAGCCTTGTGGTGTTTCACTACAATATGTCAAACATGTAAAAGTATTGCAATATTGTCAGTTGATAAACATATTTATTCTTGGCGAATGTATGCAAAGAAAATAATCTCAACATACATATACATCAATATACTTGAAAATAATTAAATAATATGGGTGATTAATATATTTATACGTACCTATTTATCTCTTAAACCATATGCTAAATCAATTTCCCTTTGTGTAGCATTGGAATCTCCATTACTATGAGCTTTTTTAACTAATGAAGCCACACCTTCCCATATTCGCGACCAGATTGTTGACAATAAGCTCCAATCCATGCCGTCATCAATCAAGATTGTTGGCGGCCGTATAAATGTAGTGCATCCCACTTTTCGACCAAGCTGTATAAAAAAATTGAAATTACAAATGACATATAATTAGTTAAATACCACAATATCGACCTTAATTTATAATTGATGTATATTGAAGATTAAAATTAAATAAGTACAATATATATAAAGCATATGTAAAATGCATTCCAATTAATCTCCATGACCATCTTATAATTACCTCTCACTTTCCTCAATCTACTTTTCCCCAACAGGTACTCCCCTTTGAATTTGTTAATGGAGTTGGGATCCCAAATGTGATCTAAATGGATCTTTGCTGCAAACTTAGGAAGATATTCACTAATGTACACCATGGTCTGGTATACCATATATCCCTCCACCATAGAACCCTCAGGATGTGCTCTTTGTCTAACCAAAGCCTTCAAAAATTTCAAGTGCCTCTCAACTATCCACATTGACCTTGTGTGTACAGGTCCACACAATTCAATCTCCTCAACTTGGTGTATGAGGTAGTGTTCTTGTGCATTGAAAAATGTTGAAGGTAGACACTTTTGCATTGGTGTATGGTAGTGTTCTTGTGTATTGAACAATGTTGAAGGTAGACACCTTTGCATTTCACACATTAGAGGCAGGAATTTTTCTCTTTAATAATTTATATCTTCTTTATGAATTTCTTTGAATTAATGAGACATCTACAAAGTGATTCAAAGCATGAAATATATTAGCAGTTTAAAAATATATAGTATATTACATAACAAGTAAAACAAATGGAAATTATAAGATGTATACAATGAATTGAACAAATGTAAACTACTTACCTCATGTATTTTTCAAGATCATATACGCTTATGACATTGTTGTCAAAGTTGTCCGAGGAGAGATAAAAGGTAGAACATCTTGCAACAATTATAAAATAGTCTTTTCATTATTTTTTCCAAAGTAGTAAACACAATACCCTGAGAAAGTACATGCATTATACAAGTGTATATAATATACCAGAATAATTACCTTAATGAAGGTATGCCAATCATGCATTTTCATCCCTGACCCAAATTCACCTTTCTTTGTTATTATATTGTTTATGTTCACAGCAAATCCTGTGGGAAATCAATTTTTTTGTATGACTTCTCTTATAGCATTGCTTTGCTACTCTGTTAATAACCAAGGAAAGACACTTATATTAATTTAGTCTCCATCACTATTTAATTGAATGACATTTTTCATTGCATGATTGGCTTCCTGAATGCCACTACAAATTTTGACAATTTTTTTTTGTCATGCCTTCCATCCAATATTTTTCATAACATTTTTGTTATATTCTTTCCGATATGCATTGTATCAAACAAATGCACAATTTGTAGCTGCTTATAGTAGGGCAACCTACTAAATTGTTTGGGATAAATTTTCAGTACTTGTGAAAGCCGACCATTAATGCCTTGATGACCTTCATGAGGCATATAAGTTAAACAAATTAACAATGATAATCATTGTCAATTACAACATGAGTAAAAAAACACAATATAAAAATATAAATTCAAAACATATCATATATGATATATAAACAATTTGATCCGATGTATAACCTTGACGATTAATTCTATTATATTCCAACTTCCATAGGCGAGGTGTCATTCTTCGTGGTTTTGATGTAGTTTCCTCTTTCCCATTGAAAAGATGTTTTTCAGTAGTTCGATACTTATGATTTCTATGGAGGAAGTGCCTATACTCATCAAACACCTGCTTTCCTAAACTTGTTGAATGACGATATTTCATCTTGGGACCACAAATTAGACATGCAAATTTTCCCTTTGTTTGTAGACCTGCAAGATCATATATAATTGGATTAAATATGTCAATTTTTATAATTATATATAATGAATAGATTATTTTAAAAACATGCACGATATCTACTTCATCAAATTAAATATTGTTAAAGTGCAATCGAACGTTATAACATACCACAAAAATGTGTTAGTCCTAGGGCATCATGAATTGTCCATACAAGCATTCCATGGAATTGAAATTGTCTTTGTCCTATTGGTCTAGAGATGTCATACATAGTGACAATATTCCATAACTTTAGTAACTCATCAATAAGAGGCTCGATATATACACTCATATCTTTAACTTGGTACTTACCTAGTTGAATGAACATAAACATTACATAATTATTATAACTATTTTACTGCAATATATAAATTAATGTACATGACTATTGAATGAAAAAAATATGTCATTATGCAACAAATAAGACAAATGAGATGCTACTACGTTAAATAAAATTGATGTAAACAAATACCTGGAACAATCATTGACAACATTATGTGCTCCCTCTTTATTGACATCCATGGAGGAATGTTATTGTTGATAACAAAACATGCCACACCAAGAGTAAATAGATCTCAGCTCTCCAAATGGATTCACACCGTCTACTCCCAATGAAAGCCTGAGGTTACAAGGTTCTTCTTTAAAGTGTGGCCATTTTTACTCCATGTCCCTAAATGCAGAACCATCCACAGACATTCGAAGAATGTCATCTCCACTTATATTTTGTGCATGGTAATCCATAAGTTGCACTAAGCTTTCACACCTAAATAATTGTTGCATACATGGAATAATGGGAATAGAACGAAGAACCTTGTGAGACACCTTTTTTGTTAGTTGATCTATTCAATATCTATTGATATGACATTCCATGAATTTTCTTGCAAATTCATGTTGTTTATGATATATAATATGATCATTGGGACATGCGTAATAGCGATATACATTCGATATATTTCATAATGGAGAGATAAATCTTTCGGTATGGTGAGTGAAATATTTGATGGTGGTAACAAAAGTGCAATCAATCTACAACAAAATAATTTGTTAATAAAGAATATTAATGGTACATATTTCATCATTTTATTTACTGTGATGAACTAACAACAAAATTAAAATGGTGAAAAGATGACATATATGTGTGACATGCATACATCCATGAAGTTGCTATGTTTGATAAACCATTCATAACCTTCAAGTTCAGCATCAACAATACAGTAGAGAGAAGAGTTGTTTCAGAGCCTTCATAAAGGGGCTCGTATGCCTTGTCAAGTACAGGTAAATCATGAACATCATCAAAGTCATCTTGATCATCATGATCAGCTTTGCCACTAAATGTGGCATGGATCAATGTATTCATACCATCATCTTCAACTGTGTTTTCTGGTACATGATCATCTTCTTCCATAGGATCATTAACTTCATCTTCGATATTCATAGCTCCATGTTCGTCCGCTTACAAAACCATTCAGGGCCGTGATAATCCATATCATCTGCCCTAAGGTGCCACCTTTATAATAATGATACACAAAAATAAACCATGATCATGATCAAGTGATTATATATATATATAAAATTTTAAAACAATATAAACATTTACAAATTCAATCAATATAAACACATATAATGAACAACTTACCAATGAATGATAATCATGCCACCCTTCAACATGACCATGCTACCTACAATGTTTCTTAGCTGTTGTGATTAAAATTCACCTCGTCTTTAAGCCCTTGCAATTGTTGCAAGGACAATCACATTTCCCATCACCCCTTTCCTTTCAATCTAGCCCACAATCTATCAAGTGTCTCTTCATTTTTTTTGGACTAATATTATCTGACATGATTTTTCTTTACCAAGCTTGACTATTTAGATCTTTAAAAAATATCAAACTCACACTCCAATAATTTTTATTCATAGACAGGTAACATAATCTAATAATTCTGATATTTTACACCAAAAAAAATTGGCATGCAACCACCCCTGCAAAAGAGAAGATAGTCTGAAGTTAATGACCCCAAAAAATGCTTTAAAATGCTAATTCAAAAACTTATTAAATTCTGATTTTACTATGATTTCCAACCGTTACGACTCCTAAAATCAGAATATTGAACTTGATCACAAACTTTCTACAATGATGGAGGTAGCGAGCTAGTAAGAGCAAGTGACCCATTCCTAAGGAGCAACAAGTCAGAATCATCATTGCTAATGTCAATATGGTTTATCCTTTTAGTTAAAGATGCGATGTGTCACTTCTTATGATGAGCTTATCCCTAGGGCCCTCAACATTGAGAGAGCCTTAATAAAAAACAACAAAAGCATTGGTAAGAGCATGATTAGGGTACAAACCCTAGGCCTCAATAGAAACATAAACAATAACTATAGCGGATTAGTGAGGTTGCAATACCAGAAAGATTGAGACATTGTAGGTAATAAAAAAATCTTGCAATCTAAAGATTGTAGCCAATAACAAGCACACTATGTAGCTTAGTGACATTTGTAAATGCAATTTACGGTAGAGAATGTCAGATCCTTGAGATGTGGTTGATCAAAAGAGAGGGCTGAGTGACAAGATAATAAAGCTCAAACCTTTCATAGTAAAGTGGAGATTTTAACAGTGAGTTTCCTTACCCCCTTGCTGACCTTAAGGGTTTTTCAAATGCTTTTGGTAGTGTTAGACAAGGAAAATGCAATTAGGGAATGACTGTCCAAATGAAGTAACAGTGGTAATCATAGGTTCAATGTTTCTTCTTAGCCATTAATATTGTATAATGGAGGTAGTGGATTGCATGTTTGAGCAGTGTTTTGAGACTCATCAAAGATGGGGAATAGTGAATAATACCTTGTGGACTGTGAAGTAGTGTCAATAAGGTTGAAGGATCTTAAGAACTACAATACCATGAAACAATGAGTCCCTTATAGTAAGTAGGCAATCTATAGGGCATAGTTTGATTTTATAGAAGGATGCTCATGAAAGGAATCTTCAAGTGATAGTGAGTGAGTTGTTTGAGATTGCAGATGAGGGTGCAATACCCAGTCTTAAAGGAAGTTAGCAAAGCATTAAATGTGCAAGAAAATTGAATCGTACACAACAAACAATTCACAATGTTATCTTCCATAATGCCTTGAGTTTGAAGACAAAAATCTCATTGTATCTTCATGATGAAAGTGGTGACCTTAATGGTCAATCACTAGCAACCATGATTTTAAAACATGCTATTGTGCTTATGGAGGCAACATTTTAAGCAAGGCAGTGAGTGGTGGTTTGGAACAATGGCAGGTATGAAGGACTTGCTTTATATGCATACTATGCAGTCTAGCTTAAGACAACATTCTTAGAAGAGATTGAAGGTGGATTATGGAACTCAAGGGTTACCATGAAAAAGATTAAAGCAAAGACTGAGATCTATTTAAAAGCCACGGTCATGAAGATATTAAAGATGTCACATGCAAAACCTAGTAGCTGGAGTAATGAATACAGTGCCAAAGAGGATAGTGTGTTGGGGCAGATTTAGGAGATCTCCACATTATCTAATTACAGGGAAATACATCATTTATTTATTTTTTTAATTAAAAGAAATCATTCTAAACCCTATATAGGATACATTAATACTTCAAAAGCCTCTGAAGGAATTTGAGATTATGCAAATATATGTCAAGTAACATTCATAAGGTTTAGAAAATCTTGATCACTCTCTAAAATAGCCCATTAAACATGGGTTGTGCTTGAATGCACTACATAATTGATATAACACAACCACTCTGCATATCAACCAGAGTTATAGGCTCTTTATTGCAGCAAGAGGTAATCACTCTTCGATCATGCTATAATTACATCCTAACCTATTAAACTTGAGACAACTGAATGCACCCAATGATGATTGACACCTACATTATACAACCTAAATTAACTACATTATATGAGTGCCTCCATTTCTATCACAACATAGCCACATTAAACTTGGGTCACACATGAATGCATCCTGTATTTGTTATAGCACAGCTGTGCCACATGACCAATAGAGTTATGGATCACACAATTACAGTCACAAGAATCTGTTCCTTGGTTGTGATCTTATGGTGATTCCACACAACAAAATCTGGACATGAAATTCTCAAAACCCTAAACCTCTAAAAATTAAATCTGATGAGATGTTGCTTTAAAATATGATTTTCAAACCTGGAACTACAAATCTGACTTCACAACTGAATTATGCAAAAAGACAATGACTACCCTCAACCTGGGGATATCTTCTTGAATTTTTTCTGATTTTTCCCAAGAAAATCATCCTTAGTTCTCCAAAAACTGTCTCAAGTAGAGCAAAACACTGTCACAATAAATCAGGCGCGAACTCACTTTTCTTTATGTCGGCCACAATTTGATTTTTTTCTATTTTTCATGTTTGTTAAAATTTTGATGAAACTGATAGTCGACATTTCGACGAAACCCAGGTTCATCAAAATTTTGACGAACGTCGGGGATAAACTTTCAAAAAATTTAAAATTACACATCAAATTTTACAAGCACCCGATGATACATCAAATCATACATATTTCGTCGAACATTTTCGTTAGATTTTGCAGTCAAATGAGTTAGTGAGGTGATCTACAAACATATTTGACTGAGGAACTGAACATCATGTCTTAAGGACAAGACACCATTTTAAAAGGGGGATGATGTTAGTAGGGTCACAAGATAGCGCCAAATCCTACCACAAGCTACCATATAGGACTTGCAGGACTTGAGGATGACATAGGAGACTAAGAGGTGTTCTATAAGGGTCATGTCTCTCTAAGAGACAATATATAGATTTATGAGTAATATATATAGAGGAGGGAGAGAAAAGAAGAATTTATATAGAGCAGTGACTAAGACCTTCCTTGTAACAAATATATATATATATATATATATATATATATATATATATATATGAAGATATAAGGATTGATATGTGTGTGTGTGTGAGAGAGAGAGAGAGAGGGATGAATGAATGCAATTTTTATAAATATTATATGTGGAATGCATATTGATCTAGTTTTCCCTTCCATAGATACTCTTTTCTCTCACTGTATCCTCTAGGGTATAAATAAACTACATAAGAGATATCAGGGTTCAGATTTCCGGATTGTAGTTCCCCTTTTTCTCTTGCCAACAACCATATCAAGTCAAAAGGTGATAATAACATAAAGTGTCGAACATAACAAGGGGATTATACAAACCATAATAATTTTTCATAGATAATATTTTGAAGTTCAATCATGACTAAAATAACATAGGGGGCTATGTTCAACACACAAGGGCATAGTTTTAAACTAAAAAAAGGGATTCAATGGGGCCCATCACATTTATTTAATTGTTAACCATGGAGCTATTTAGCAAACCCACTATATAATAAATGCTAGATACAAGATTGAGGACCAACAAATAACATGACCTGCATTGAATCTCTCAAATAAGTTTTAACCATAGAGCTATAAAATGAATCCTTGATATATAATAAATGCTAGCTACAAGATTGAGGGCCAACAAACAACATACCCTCCATTGAATCTCTCAAATAAGTTTTAACCATGAAGCTATAAAATGAACCTAATATATATTAATAAATGCTAGCAACAAGATTGAGGACCAACAAACAACATGCCAAAAATTTCTCTTAAACTAGGTACATCCTCTATAAGTTATAAAAAATCTTCAAGTCCTTTGCTCCATTTCATAGCCTTGTAAATGGTTGATTCAAGAGTATCTAGTTTGGCTCATGAACTCATTGGTTTCCCTTTGCTCTTTGCATTTATACTTAAACCCCTGGTTGAACCTTGCAAACATTTCCAAAACTCTTAAAACATATAAACCTACATGTTCTTTCCTTTTAAATTATTTATTTTGTTCCTTATCCTAACATGATCCTCTTTGGTTTAATACTTATGTTCATTGAATCTTGGGCATCTCCACTTTTTCTTATAATTAACCATTAATTAGCTATTAGCATTGGCCCATTAGTCTACCAACTTTTTTCATCATCACCTACCCACATACCTCTGGCCTTTAAGGACCTTTAGATCAAATTTCATCTAACAACCCTCAAAAAATTTCCTTGATGGTTCACAATGTTTCCTTTGAGCACTTCAAGGATCAACCATTCCTCCATGTCCTTTAGTGATTGTGTGGTTCATAAAACTAGTGATGTGTTCAACACATATATGAAATAGATCTCATGAAACCCTAAAAATATTTCTTTGATGGTTCACCATGCTTCCTTTGAGCACTTCAAGGATCAACCATTCCTTCATATCATTTAATGATTGTAAATGATTGTGTGGTTCATAAAGCTAGTGATTAATGCATGCATGAAATGGATCTCATGGAACCTATTGCATGAGCCCTCCATTAAAATGTTTCTATCACTTGTGACGATTTTTGAGGCCCTTTAGATCAAAAATCATTTGATGGTCCTTATAACCCATTAGGATGATAACATTGACACCTTTGAAACTTACAACGACCTTTATATCTTCCATGCCATTCTCTAATCACACAGCTCACAATCATAATGTACTTAATGCATCTATATATAGATAGATGAATCTAATAGGGTCCTACCAGTATGATTTTTGCCAATGCGAATAATTCACTGACGTATTCTATGCACCCATAAATGGACGTATTCTATGCACCCATAAATGGACAAGAGATCTGGGGCCAACCATTTAATGATAGCCTCAAGTTTCACACCGTCCAGACGAGGGCTTCATTCCGGAGGGGGCAGTCTTATTGGGAAGAAAAAGATTGATTGGAGATGGATTTTTTATTCTATAGACAAGAAAGGCTGGCCCCATCTGTCTATGCCTGTGATAGCTAGCATATCTGTATCTTTTTGTGCTTTGCAGCAGAGCAGCACTCGTACTATTGGAATGATCTGTCGGTGAAGTATTTCGTGCTCCAATCTTGGAGCCTTCCTATAACATATCATTATGATCACTGAGCACTTCCAAGAAATGTCGGATCAGTTTCCATCCAACAGTCCTTGGAATCCGGAGATTTTGTGGGCTCTAACACCCCTTTGGAGCCATTTCATCATTTCTCATTGAATAGTTTTTAGTACCCCTATATATCATGAGCTTTGCTATATAGCCCACCACTTTGTCAACCAATTAGCATATTGATATCAATTCAACCATTGCTCACTGTTATCCTTGCGGCTGAAGCTATCAAATGATTACTGTTTTACTAATTAGGTATCTAGAAGGATGCTTTTGTTTCCTAGCTTCATAGTGGAGTTGAAATTAATTGATGGGCTCACTCCTTTTTCTATGATGACTGTTCTTGAGGTCCACATGTATGCTTAGGGCTTGAAATTTTGGTAGCCTGTTCCCAATGAAAATTGCCTTGCAGTCTATTGTAAAAGTGAAGTTCTGCCTTGTGAATATATTATGACCCTATCCATTGTGAAATGTGAGCCCAATTATTTATTTTGATTTTAAGAGATTGGAGGATTGTCTTGAGTCCACCTTGTGAACATGCTTTTGATGGATTGCAATAGGGAAATGAAAGTGGCAGATTATTGAATGCATAGGGAATTAAAAGGGGAAAATATTAAATAAATATGAAATTTATATTTATAAGGGAATTTGAAAAGGATATTTTATTTTCTATTGCTTGATGTAAGTTTAAATAATTTGAAGGATATATGAAGCAAGATTTAGTATTCTTGAATCATTTATCTAAATTTAATATATTAAGATTTGGCTATTGAGATAGTCATCTAAGATCAAGAAGTTTCCATAAAAGGACAAAAGAGATTGAAAATGAGAGAGTAATTATATTTTATCAATGCATCCAAATATACAATGATGAGAGATCAAATTGCTTATATAAGGGATACAAATGAGTATTTTATAGGATACACCACCAAGATATGTGAATGCACAACCAATATGAGATAAAGGAGACATAGTCATATGCGTGTGCAACATCTCCACCAAACTAAGAAAGTGTAAGTCACATGCAAATGTGTGATGTAGGGAAATTGATTTAAGTTAGAACATTCTTTATTTTCTTAGTTAAATGTTTTCACTACACTTCTCTAGGATAAAAAGATTATGAATGGAATATTTTATTGTTTTAACAAAAATATAACAATAATATTAGATTACCCTATGTAACAAAGATTTTGGCTCCCCAAAATCTCTAGCTCCTTCCTAGGGTTTTTCACTTAGAAGGAGAGGACAATGGGCCAAAATGACTTTGTTAACACTAGAAGAAATAGAAAGAGGAGTGTGGAATGTATGTGAGGATGTGTTTGAATACTTACAAATGCAGATAAATAAATGCAAATTAATCTAATACAAAATATTGGAAAACATAGTGTAGAATACAAACATGAACTAGAAACCTAAGAAGACGAAAACAAAAATAGATGAAATTGAACAGAGTGCACCTGGACGTAGATTGATGTTACTAGAAGATTCTGGAATGTCTTAGAAACCTCTATTAATGGCCACTGGGACTGATTCGCCATGCATGGCGAATTAGTCCTGCCTCTGGTGAAAACTTCTGAAACCTTGTTTCTGACTGCTATGAGCTGAATTTTGAGAAAAAAAAATTTTAGGCCCAAAGATGGGACACATTCACCATGGGTGGTGAATTATTCCACCTACAAGAATATACAAAATCAAGAGTTGATTCTGTGGAGCTAGATCTGCACTTCTGCTCTCTACAGGTGTCCACTTCTAAAACTGCCAGATTCGGGTTTGAAAATGACTTTTTGTTGATGTTTTGACTTGAATGATGAAAAGATGACTTGAATAATTTTTGAATTCAATCTTCAATGATTCATAAGCCTCCAAGAGTCCTAAATCTGCAAACAAACAAGACAAGAGAGAGATATGTTGAATGTTAGGGCATGAGGGTTTGCCTTGGTCAAACCCCATTTAGGTAATTAAACCAAAATGATAAAATAAAGTAATGAAACATGCAAAAATGGAGATTTTTACCTTTCCATTATGATTTATCTTGAAATTCTACAACAATACATGAAGATTCAACCCTTGAATGCTTTAGAAAGCTAACTTGATGACTTCTAATGAAGAAACCCTAACTTGCTTGACTTGGATGAGAAGATAGATGATAAATAAATGATAAGAGATGTGTGAACGAGATAATGGATGTAAAAATGAGGGTAAAAATAATTATTTATAGACAACTGTGCCTTGGTACTCGATTATACCTCATCACAGGCTGACATGTAGTGAAAATAAACTTTAAATTTCACTTTTTCCTGCTCAAAGGTCAAAATGGGGCCATATAGGACTCATTCACCATACATGGCCAATGGGTCCCACTTGAATGGGACTGATTCTCCATGCATGGTGAATGGGTCCCATAGGGGCCATTCTGACACCTAAGAAGCCAAGGAATTAGGAAATAAGGTCTAAAATGCCATCTTGTTGGGTGTTTGATCAATTTTAGCCTCGAGATGCATAATATGGGTTAATATATGACTATTATTGATGATGTAAATATCAAATAGGGCTTCAAACACATAAATCAATGTGAAAGTGTGATTAAATACACTTTACAACACTAAAATGAGGTCCACATAGCCTAAGAAAGCACAAGAACCAATGTGAATGTGTAAAACACATTACAACACTTGGTTAAAGTTAAATTTACTTTACAAGCCTTCTAAATTAATGTGATGATGTAATTAAACATGTTTTATAATGTTGAATTAAGGAGAAATAGGTTCATTAGGTCTAGAAAAGCATGAAAGTCCTTTACAAGACTCTACAACACCTTCACAAGACATTGATAAACACATTTTATTCAGTGTAGAAGGGTCCAAGACCTAGTGTGGATGCATGAAATGCCTCACAACACTTGAATCAAGGCCTCATTAAGTCAATTTATCATGAATTATTCTCATGTCAAGCGAAGGGTCCTTTTTTCTACGACACATTTAGCCCACACTTTAGTGAGAGGATGAACCTGTTTCAAACTCACACTAAATTAGACATTCAAGAGAGATTCTTATGTATAGATGTAGATGACAAAGAATAAAAAAGATCAAGGAGGTTGCACAAGCCCCCAGGATCGAAGATCCTAAGTCAAACCATCAAGATACAAAATCATGCAATGACAAGAATGAAGGACGTGGTGGAAAAGATGTACTCACTCTGGGCCCATAAAACTTTAGGTCGTCTGCGAGGTGAGAAGGCCACAATGTACTCAATCTAGGGCCATGAAACTCTTGATCGTCCATGGGGTGAGAAAGCCCAAAAAGAAGTAAGATACATACGCTAGTTGGTATGCACTCACAAAGACAAAAGTGGCTATGGGGAAAAGTCATGCCACTAGGTGGGCTTCCCACTCAACCATGTTAAAGTTATACCACCTGATAACTTTAACAAGGCGTCACAAAGAAAAATGCTCATAAAAAAAAAGAAAAGGTACCATAGTCATGCAAGTTGCGTTATGCAAGGTGACAAAAAGAAATAAAAAATGTAAAAATGTAAAACATAAAATGTAAAAAGTGAAAAGATGTTCAAAGGAGTCTTGTTCAGTTTATGCAAGGTTAGTTACTCAAGGAACATTGTGTCTAATGTCTCCAAGAGAGGGCCAATCAATGAATAGTATATTTGCAACTTAGGGGATGCAGTGCATCGCATCAGGCCACCAAGAGGAATGTAATATGCTAAGATAGATCACACTTATGAAGGACATCACACCCAATGTCATCCACAAAGTGATAAACACATCACGTAAATGACAAGGCTACACTAGGAACCAAGAGTGCAAATGAAATAATGGTAATGTATGCCCCCCACTTTAAAGGAATTGCTACACATCGTTCTATGAGAAATTGCTTTAAAGTAGAAGAGAAGAATATGAGAGCTTATTCAAAAAGCCCTATGCCAAGTCATATGTTTTCGATAAGCTGCGTCATTCAAAGAAAGTGAGTATGCCACATGCGAGTCAATCTTAAGACATGTAATTCACATCTCAAGCTTGCTCTTATATGTTCATGAAAGGTTAATGAGTAGTCAAAAGAGACAACAACAAGTGACATACGAGCATAAGGCTTCCTAACCTTGTGCCCCCACTAAGTGCAGGACAAAGGTGAGCCTGGAATGGATGATGGTATGCTGCCCCTTGCGATGGATGCAAGACATGCAATAATGAGAATGTGATTATCCTACAACTATTACATGGGAAGGAGTAGTAACAAAGATTATTGAGGTGAATAAGAAAGAGTCTTGGAAGAGTCTTGTGTGATAATATTGATGTTAAGTGAAGATTTGGTGATCGTGGTTAAAGGAGAATAACCAAGACCATGAGTTGTAACTTGTTGTGTGTTAAGTTCTATACGATTGCGGATACCTTGCTCTCGAGCACCACAACCTTTTCTGTTATACCCAAATTGTTTCATGAAGTCATACCCTTTTCCATAACGCTGTTTCAGTGCTTTGGAATTGAGTGGTTGTTCATTGTTGTGTTCGTCAAGGGTGATTGTAGAGTTTCTATCATTGTCTAAAGTAGTTGAGATGAATGATTTTGAAAGGTTATCCGAATGTTGTGTTGTCAAGATAGGTGGTTGTTATTGTTTCTCATCTTTTGTGTGTGTGAATATGTATTCACCCATAACTGATGGTGTGAAGTCTAAGGATCCCCAATCGTCACCAAAAAATTTAGATGAAAATTCCTCATCATTGTGTTTAATTTCAAAAGGATCTATGTTGGATGTTGGAATCAATGTTTTTAGAGGACTTGTAGCTCCTTTTTCAAGATGCAAGCAAATTTTAGGCTTGGGATTTGCTTCAACTTGACAAATGTTATTGTTATAGACATATTTCATTATATGATGAAGGGCTGAAGGCACTGCATTCATCTCATGAATCCATGGTCTGCCTAAAAGAAGATTGTATGAAAGATCATAAGGCATGACATGAACAGGAGTTTGCAAAGTAACCACCTCAACTGTAATAGACAAAGTGATTACACTGAGCGGTTGCTTGGTGGAATTATTAAATCCTTGAATAGGTGTAGAATCAGGTATTATTTGTGACCTATCAACATGTAAGCGATCAAGGAGACTCACACCACACACATTAAGGGTAGAACCATTATCTATGAGAGTGTGTTTGATACCAATGTGATGGAATTGAGCAATTATCATAAAGGAATCATGTTGTTTTCATAACTCCAAAGTAGGGAGCTCATGTTGATTAAAAGTAATATCAAGATTATTTTGAATCAAAGCTGCCACATTAGCAGGAGTTGTACCATGAGGAGCTGCAATTTGTTGTAAGGATATTTGAAGAATAGTGTTGTAAGTTGGTGAGGTCTGAAGTAAATCCCAAAGGGAAATTTTTTCAGGAGTATTCTTTAATTGTTCAACAAGATCGTACTCCTTTGTAGGTGGGTTATAACGAGGAGAACTAGGTAGATTAGGCAAAGGTAATGATGGTGGAATTGGTTGTGGTGGTTGTGGGTTATTTAATGTGTTATATGTATGAGCAACAATATCATCACTAGATTGCTGTGATACATTAGTGTCAGGTGGGTATAAAGTGTGGCATGGTCGATTAGAGGGATGAAGCAAATGTGAAGGCAGGTAAAGAATAAGTTGAGGTTTATTTGGAGGTTTTTGTTTATGTGAAGGTGGGTAAAGGGTATGGTGAGGTTTATGGGAATGATGAAGCAGATGCAAAGGTGGGTAAAGGGTATGGTGAAGTTGAATATTGTTAACATCCATCAAAAAATGAGATTCTTCATTTTCTTTGAAGGGGATATTATCTTTGTCATGGGTCATAATATCCTCCCTAGAAGAAGAGTTCCTAGGAGAACAACAAACCACATGTTCGCGACAATTAAGGTTTGGTTCATCCAAAATAACTTCATCACCACTAAGGGAAGTATTAATGGGTGAATGTATTGGATTAGGGGAAGACTCTATGCAATCCTTCGGTGTTTGAAATGTTTCATATTATCTACCCTACTAAGAGAGCTTGTAATATGTTCATCTAAGGTTGAAATGTGCAAATTAGCTTCATCACAAGTATGAGGAGGATCAATGAAGGAATTGTTTTGCTCAGTAAAGTGTTCCATAGGTGAAAGACAACAACTAAGATTGCCATGACTCTCATTGGTTATGTTTTCTAACAACATAGTATCTTCCGCACATCTAGGAGAGATACGAGGAGAAGAACAAATGGGATTGTCATGATCATTTATGAATTCATTGTGTTGTTCCCTAATATCTTCCAAAATAGGTGTAGGGGAAGAATCATAAAGAAGGTTGTTGTAGACCTTAAAGATTTGATTATTTAAGACCAATCTATTATCCTCATCATTTATAATCTCATTCTCTTGTGTTATAGTGTCTTCCCAAAGGTGATGAGGAGAGGGACAAACAAGGGCTTCATGATTCTCAGTGATTGTGTCTTCTTTCACCAAAATACCTTTGTCACTAAAAGGAGAGGTATTGGGAGAATTATAATCATGATCATCATGAACATCTATGTTTGTATTCTCTTCTAACACATCATCTGCACAAATAGGAGAGAATGTAAGTTTAAGACAAGCATTAACATGTTCATTCTCTTGCACTAAGAGACTCTCATAATATTGAAATGTACAGTGAAGAAATGACGATCATGCTTATTAAATAACATTTTGAAATAAAAATCTATGCTAACTCAAAATGCAATATAAAAGTCTGAAATAAAATGCAATTTTCAAAGAACAATTGACTGATTAGAATAGGAGAATGCAAATGTGAAAGTTAAACTATGCATGAAATGAGCTAATTTAGATTAGTTTTAATGAAATGCATGCTACAAAAATGCAACTAATTGATATATGCAAGTTAAGGCACCAATCAGAAGCCTAAAACAAATTTTTGAGATCTGTAAAGTGTTGTTTCAAGGATTAGAAGGGATTGATTCGCCCAAGGTGGCGAATGAGTCCCAATATGGAATTTTTCAGAATTTTCAGGAATTTGTGACTAATTTTTTTATGTTTTTAGAATGCTATGATGCAGGTCTAAATGAAAAATGCATAATTTCAGTAAATCTAAATGAATTTAGATGCTAAAAATGCAACCTAAATGCACTTTTTTTTATGAATGTAAGATTTAACACCTAGCATGCAAATGAATCATGCAAACCCTAATGCAAGCTAGATCTATGATGAAGGACTCCAAAATTAGACAAGAGAGAATTCTAAGAGGCAAGTTCACCAAAATGTAACAAAGATTTTAGCTCCCCAAAATCTCTAGCTCCTTCCTAGGGTTTTTCACCTAGAAGGAGAGGACAATGGGCCAAAATGACTTTGTTAACACTATAATAAATGGAAAGAGGAGTGTGGAATGTATGTGAGGATGTGTTTGAATACTTACAAATGCAGATAAATGAATGCAAATTAATCTAATACAAAATGTTGGAAACATAGTGTAGAATGCAAACATGAACTAGAAACCTAAGAAGATGGAAACAAAAATAGATGAAACTGAACAGAGTGCACCTGGACATAGATTGATGTTATTGGAAGATTTTGGTCTCAGAAACCTCTGTTAATGGCCACTGGGACTGATTCTCCATGCATGGCGAATTAGTCCTGCCTCTGGTGAACTTCTGAAAACCTGTTTCTAACTGCCGAGAGCTGAATTATGAGAAAACCACTTTTCAAGCCCACAGATAGGACTCATTCACCATGGGTGGTGAATTATTCCACCTACAAGAATCTACAAAATTAGGAGTTGATTCTGTGGAGCTAGATCTGCACTTTTTCTCTCTACAGGTGTCCGCTTCTGAAACTGCCATATTCGGGGTCTGAAAATGACTTTTTGTTGATGTTTTGACTTGAATGATGAAGAGATGACTTGAATAATTTTGGAATTCAATATTTAATGATTCCTAAGCCTCCAAGAGTCCTAAATCTGCAAACAAACAAGACAAGAGAGAGATATGTTGAATGTTGGGGCATGGGGGTTTGCCTTGGTCAAACCCCGTTTAGGTAATTAAACCAAAATGATGAAATAAAGTAATGAAACATGCAACAATGGAGATGTTTACCTTTCCATGATGATTTATCTTGAAATTATACAACAACACATGAAGATTCAACCCTTGAATGCTTTAGAAAGCTAACTTGATGACTTTTAATGAAGAAACCCTAACTTGCTTGACTTGGATGAGAAGATAGATGATAAATAAATGATAAGATATGTGTGAATGAGATAATGGATGTAAAAAATACTTATTTATAGACAATTTCACCTTGGTACCCAATTATACCTCATCACAGGCCGACATGTAGTGAAAATAAACTTTAAATTTCACTTTTTCTTGCTCAAAGGCCAAAATGGGGCCATATAGGACTCATTCACCATACATGGCAAATGGGTCCCCCCTGGATGGGACTGATTTTCCATGCATGGAAAATGGGTCCCATAGGGGCCATTCTGACACCTAAGAAGCCAAGGAATTAGGAAATAAGGTCTAAAATGCCATCTTGTTGGGTGTTTGATCAATTTTAGCCTCGGGATGCACAATATGGGTTAATATAGGACTATTATTGATGATGTAAATGTCAAATAGGGCTTTAGACACATAAATCAATGTGAAAGTGTGATTAAATACACTTTACAACACTAAAATGAGGTCCACATAGCCTAGGAAAGCACAAGAACCAATGTGAACATGTAAAACACATTACAACACTTGGTTAAAGTTAAATTTACTTTACAAGCCTTCTAAATTAATGTGATGATGTAATTAAACATGTTTTATAATGTTGAATTAAGGAGAAATAGGTTCATTAGGTCTAGAAAAGCGTGAAAGTCCTTTACAAGACTCTACAACACCTTCACAAGACATTGATAAACACATTTTATTCAGTGTAGAAGGGTCCAAGATCTAATGTGGATGCATGAAATGCCTCACAACACTTGAATCAAGGCCTCATTAAGTCAATTAATCATGAATTATTCTCATGTCAAACAAAGGGTCCTTTTTTCTATGGCACACCCTATAATGTTTTAGTCTTGCAAAAAATACTTTTCACTTAGCTAAACATAATGCATAACAAGAAAATGAAAATTTAGTGTAAATTAAAACATAAAATTATAAATTTGAATTCAAAATTATAAATGACAATAAAAGAGGAATCTAGAGTTGAAATTTGGAAGCACTTGTTTAGGAAACTAGCATGATGTGCAAACATCTATGTGATGTGTTATCATTCATATGAACCACTACAACCCAAAAATTTGGTAAAAAATATTTTCTCTCATAAAGTTCATGTCTATTAGCACATTAGAGAACAAGGAAAACAAAGCAACAATCCAAGTGATAAAAAATAGTATGGAAATAAAGATATACAAAAAAATCTATATATTTTGAGAAGAAAATGAAAATAATAGGAGAGGGGAAAATATATGTTATAGCTTCGTAAATTGTCACCCTTCATAATTTCACACTAGGTTTAGCTCCCCTTCATGTGCATGGACCCAATTATGTGTCTAATTTGTTTGTTTTATAATAAATTTTGGAAAATTAGAAGTTGAATTGGGATTAAGGAGTTAATATTTATAATTTATCGATGCTTAAGGCCCCAAAATAGGTATGAGCTAGAGTGCCTAGTGCCCTTGTCCAACCTATTTTGGATCCAATTCAAATATGTTAGTGTTGACATTTTAACATTTAGAAATTGAAAGTCATTTATCGACTGCCAATAATTAATTTGTGGGAAATTAAATAATTACATGTAAATATAAGTATTTTTCACCATTTCAAATCCTAAGCACACCTAACACTTGAGATAACAACTTTGAGAAGCAATCCTAGAATTTTGAATTGAGTAATTGAGCAATCAAGAGCACAATTATAACAATATTATTTCAGGTAGACATCATGTAAGCAATGCATCATATTTTCATGCGAGTTTGTTTATGTTTTATGCCTATTTATTTTGTGAGTACTAACACTTGTAGGACTTCAAATCAAGCATTAATTTATCCTTGAGGGTGAGGAGTACAATGGATTTAGGCCATTAAGGAATGAAAATCTAAGCACGGTGAGTTGTGACAGTTGTCAATTTATCACTTGTTTATCATTTAGCCTTTGCTTGATTGAGGTAAGCTCTCTTTTACTCATAGCCATTGTGGAGGTAAAAATATCAAAAAAAGGTTTGAATTAAGCAAGCCCCTATACGACACAACCCTTTCCCCTCTTTCTTGTGTGTAGGTTGTAGATCTAAAGAAAAATTAGAGAGGATTGAAGACCTAACTACATTCATTCAAGAATTCAAGCCCTACAAGTCAAAAAATTAGGGAAAGTTGATTTTTTTAGCGACAAATGAAGTTATGACACTAATTCTAGAGGAATATATCCTACAGACAAGGAGTAACAAGAATATTAAATCTGATTCTAAGTATTTGTTTCTAGTTCTAGGGCATCCAATGCCTCTGTCCAATCATCTCATGCTCATACTTATCTGCCAGGTTCCTCTATGTCTGCACTCTTCTATTTTGAATTCTCTATATTTTTTGAAATATAGAAAATTATGGTTTTATCAAAATAAAACAAAATGAGTATGATGCACCCTATTTCTCCTAATTTCATTCAAAATGTGTGCTATAATATCCAAATGAGGAACAAAAATTAAATCTAACCCAACTACTAGTCAAAAGGAAGATCTGGAAAGGGTCAAATGTTGTGTACCTTTCACCAAAAGTGATTTTTCAAATCTCACTAATGACTCATTCGCCCTATGGCAAATGGGTCTTGGCTAAGGCTCTTGAAAAATAAGTTTCTGGGTTCTGTTCTTCAATGTGTGCACTCTCAGATTCTAGTCGAACACTGTTGGAAATTTGGAAATAAAACCTGTAGCTTAGTTTCCATGATTTGACAACTTTTCTTGCATCTTTGACAACTTTACAACTTTCTTCAATTTTTCTTTCCAAATGATCTTCAACCTAAAACCTGCAATCACATATTAAAGAGGAAAAAATATTGTTTGTTAGGGAATATGGGTTTTCCTTGGTCAAACCCCATTTTGGTAATTAAACTTTGAAATGAAATAGAAGCATGCAAGGAATGATGAATGAACAAATACAATGTCACAATTCACCACACCTTATTTGAACCTTGGATAAATTTGCAAACTAGCTTGAAGCGGTCTCAATGAATGTAGATCTTGATCATGAACTTGATTAGAAATAATGTCCTTGAATACTAGAATTGATCTTGAATGCTACATCGACACATTAGCTCAAACAACATGCATGATGCACTAAATCTTTGACATGATGAAATGGATCTTGGTTGCTGCAATAATCTTCTACAAATATACCCTTGAATGCCTTAGAAATGCTCTTGAATGCTCTTGATATGATAAAATCGCTATTAGGAATTGCTCATAAAATTTTCTAGGATGCTTGAAGACTTGAAATTGCTAGGTGAAACTAAGTGAAATAGCCTTGTATTTATACTTATCTTAACATTAATTCCCAAAATTCAAATACCACAAGCCGACATTGAATTATAGATTTTAAATAATTAAAATACCACCAAAAAATTATCCAAAAGAAGGGTCCTAGGTCTAAGTGAGGACCCATTCGCCATGTGGCGAATGGGTCCTAGGCCACTTACTTAGGACACAAATTGAACAAGGTGAAATTCCATGCAAAAATAGGGTCCTAGGACTAAGTGAGGACCCATTCACCATGTGGCGAATGGGTCCTAGGTCACCTACCTAGGACACACATCTTCCAAAATTAAGTGTTGTGTAATGGCAATTATGAATGTTGGGTTTTATCCCTCAAAATTTGCATTTAATTAGGCTTGGATATGAATTAAAGGGTCCAATTAAGGAAAATTAACCTCAATTAATTAATAAAGCCCTAGATTAGTGTGAAAGTGTAAAAGTACACTTTACAACACCCTAAATAAGGCACAATTAAGTCCATTTAGTTTAAAAGGGTCCTAAACTTAATGTGAATATGAAAAACATATTACAACGATAAATTAAGGCAACATTAGGCTCATTTTATTATTAATTATTCCTAAATTAAGTGTGAAAAAGGGATACTTTTTCGTACACTATGGTTTCTATCTCTCTGTTATGTGTTTTCTAGAAATCATAATAGTTTGTTGGATTTTCATAGTTAACCTAGGTGCATCTTTGTATTATCAAATTAAATCAATTACAATCAATTAATCATTATCAACACACACACATCCAAATTATTGAAATCTTGATCCATAATTTTGGCTCTTCCATTGAGGTTAGTAGCCAAGTGGGTGTTTGAGATCAATTTTGGTCCTTTCCTTTGTGATGTTGGAAGAAGTATGATTTAGACCTTAGATCCATTTTTCCTACATCACATTTTGGTGCACCCAAAGTTTGTGCACTTTAAAACCTTTTACAATCTCAACTAGGTCATGTTGAAATATGAATATAACTAGAAAAACTTTGAATTTACAATTTATGCATGAAAATTGTGATATAAATCATTGACAAAGTAAATATTTGAATAGTATTTTCAATCCAAAATATAATAAAATTTTAATTTCAATTGTTGCAAGATATATATAGTCAATTTTTGCACTATCAAATCTTATTAGGTCATGTTAAGGTCTGAAAACAATCTATAAGAGTTTAATTTTGTGATTTATGCATGCATATGTTGTTAAAAATTGAATATTTATATTGTTTTTGTCATTTTTAAAGTTTAAAAAATTCCAAATTTGTCAAACTAGGTTCAGTTGATTTTGTATTTTACAATCTACAAATTATCTTTACAACAAATTACATTACTTCAAAAATCCAAACTTGCATGCATAATTATGTTTTACAAGTAGTAAAATAGAGATCTTGTGCAATTCTGAAAAAAACTACCTATTTCTAGACTTGAACATCTGTAAATTAGGATCCTCAGAAACTAAAGTTTATTTTTAGATTTTTAAATTTTTGAAACTTAACTCATCTGGTCTAGGGCACCCAACGCCCCTATTCTAATTGTTTTGGACTAGATTTTGGTGACAATATTCTCTCCAGGTCTTCTGTCGAGATCTATACCCAGTTTCTACTTTCACGGTTTTGTAATAGTCATCATCTCAGTACATATAATTGTTCATAAAATGCTTGAGAACAATATGCAAGTGCTTTGGAAAAATGATTTCTTCTTTGAAATCCTTAGTTGATGTTGAACATGCTATCTTTGGTAATGCTTCTCCAACAAGTGATGAAGGTCATGTATCCTTTTCTCCCAATGTATTTCCTTCTAGTGAGGATGTCTTGGCACAAGAAGATACATTGATAACTCTCTAAATAATACCTTACCTACCATTAAAACCAACATTCTCCTTAAAAACATAACAACCAAGCATGAAGAACTCATATGCCATCCTCTGACCTTGTTCACTCACCCTAGCCAAAAGTCCATAAGCCTACCATACCTTCACTTGACATGTTTTCTTCCTCTCATAAAGACACTCCTTTACAATTCATTCCTCACCCATTATGTATCAATGATCTTGCTCATTCCAATAAAGACGAAGTATTGTCCAAAACCATTCTTCCATATATTATGCAAACAAAGTTAGTGATACACCCATTGATCTAGAAAAGTGTTGTGGCCATGGATTTAAGATTCTTGCTAAACAAGGGTGTGATACAAAGAATGAACAAGAAATTCACACTCTCTTAGAACAAGCGCCACATCCCTCTACAATAATAATTGGTTATCATTTCCCTCCACCTTTGCATAAGACATTTACTCAAACTTCAACCCCACTACCACCTTATGGCCCTATTGGAGATGGTCTCTTGCCTGCTTTGTTGAACACCCAAAATATTGAGAGGGGGGTGAATTATTATTCACTATAGTTCACTAACTTTATCAACCTTAAACGTCCATTCACTGCATCACATTAAACTTATACTAATAGAAAGGAACATAGAAAGCATGCATCACATCAAAGAACATAAGAACTGTTGGTTCTCAGTTGTGATCATATGGTTTGTCCTTGATGACAAAATCCCTTTCACTTGATTCTACTTGTTGACAGTTTCAGATTGGTTTCTCATGCTTTATCTTGGTACAATTTTGTCTATATGGTTTACTTGTCTTGGCTTTCAGTGGACAGTTTACATTCAAAATTTTAATATCTTATGGTACTAATCAGTTTGAGCTTCGTGCAGTCTCAGGTTATCCTTTTTGTACATTGTTTCGGTGACATAAAAAGAACATATCGGTGTGAGAATGCTAGGATCTCCCCGATCCATTTTTTCTAATAAACGTCTGTGTTTCCTATCGGCAAGACGTTTCTAATGTCATGTCGATTGGATTTTACATATAGGCAACTTTCGGCATGAATTATCCATGGTTTCAGTGATAGAGGGTGATCCCTATCGACAGGAGTTATACCGTCGGTATGAGGTCACATCGAGATTGTTATGTCTCACCGACCAGAGGTTGAATGGGAACACATCGGCATGAGTTGCAGCATCGATATAATGTCATAGCGAACCCATCAGGTCTTGCCAACTAAGTCTTATGAGGGGCTTTTGGCGAGAGGTTGGTATTGTCTCAGCGACTCAGAGTGGATAAAGATTTTTGGTATGACATAGTGTGCTCTCCGAGAGGTCTCCCCGACATTGATATGTCTCGGCGATGCATAAAACAAAAGGAAAATTTCAGTATGAATCATGTGCAACGAAGAAAGGTCTTGGCGAGCTTGAATTCTTATACCAACTGTCAACATAAAGGTATACATCTCGATAAGAGTTAGGGTTTTCGGCGTGAGGTCTTGGTGAGTGACCTCCGGTCTCGCCGATGGAACATAAAAGAACTTTGTCGGCATAGGATCTGACTTCTCTCAACGACACACAAGATGGTGGGTGACTTTTGGTATAATGAAGTTTTATCTATATGAGGTCTCCCCGAGAGTGATATGTTACGGCGAAAAGCTTGATCATGGGGGCTCTCGGAAAAACAACAAGATGTCTCACCGATTTTGTCTAGTCACAGCGATACACGAGATGTATGGGAGTATCGGTGAAACATAGAGCAATCTATATAGTATCTCCCCGACTATGCATTGTCTTAGCGAAGGTGGATGAAGGATACATCTCGGCGAGAGTGTGTTTTTGTCACAATGACTCATAATGGATAAGGTCTTTCGGTGAAACATAATGAAATCTACAAAACGTCTCCCCGATAACAATTTGTCACGACGACTCTCATGAGAATGAAGGTTACATTTTGGTGAGAGAACTATTTTGTCTCATTGACCAGAAGAACGTTACATGGCTATCGACGTAACATAGGATAGTTGTTATGACTTCTCCCCGACTCTGATGGGTCATGGCGAAAGCGATAACTAAGGGGAATGAATGGCGATTTAATTGTCTTCAGCAGGACTATCTGGATGTCTCAGAAAATGATTAACAAACTCTGTCACTATGGCCAACATGGAAATTTCTAAATATAGTTGCAGGCCGACATCATTGGTTGGCATCGAATCTCAGATCGGTTACATGGCAAAATATTCTCTGAGAATTGGGAAGCAATAGTGGTTTTGATGAAAATCTATCAGTTACAATTTGAAATCTCTTGATTCAGCGCAGAAATTAAAGCTTTCTGGACAGGCGTTACTCTTGATTTTTACCATCATCTACAAATTATCATTATTCAGCTTCATATTCTAAAATTAGCAAGAGTGTTTCAGATTCTTGTGAAAGATCTGCCAGTTTCATTACTGACACATTACATTCGTTACAAATTGATGGACTCTGCATATGGGTATTCTGAAAATAGTTTCAAATGAGTATTTTGTTTTGATGAAGCATCTGGTTTTTGTGAAAGGCATTTGCAGTTTAAAAAAGGAACTTTGCTTGACAGTTTATTGACAACCTACTGGACAGGCGTTACTGCTGCAAACATTTATTTTACTGGCATCCTTTTTCCTGAAAATAGAAAGGAGGTTTCAGCTCTCCTTTGACCTCAAATCTCTTTGAGGACTACACATTGGAAAAGATGTATAAAATGCAGTGTTGTGAATATTGAAAGTGCTGCTAGTTGTAATTCTTAGACATAGTTATTTTGGCTATTTCAAGAAATGTATTGAAAAACTCTGTAATACAAAATTTGGAAAACATGACGCAGAACAGAGTTGTAATTCTTTTCTATTTAATATTTTAAGGATTCAAAGAGTTGGATTCTTAGGGTATTAGGTAGATAAGAGTGTTGAGTTTCTTGAGCTTACTTGAAAATAGAGAGATCCTCTGATATTATTATTGTTCTGAAAATAATTGGAGGGGTTGGTGCTCCTTGAAATTGGTGTTTCAAAATGAGGGGTTGGTGCTCCTTGAGTTGGTGTTCAAAAATTAGCCTATAAGGCATTGTTAATAGTGGTTTTTGAAGATTAAGCCAGTAAGGCAGTTTAGGAGTGGTTTTTCTACCCCAGGAGGGTTTTCCACTCAAAAAATCCTTTGTCTTATGGTCTCTTTGTTTGATGTCATATTGTTTCTTGATTGTGATAATTTTTATCAGTCTAAACATTGTTGAATGATAGTTCCTTCATATCTGCAAATATTTAGTTCAAATATCTTGCACAAGTCATTGTTGAAGAGTCTAATTCAAAAGGAAGCTTAAAAGTTCTCATTTGTTTCATTGCTCAAGAATAGTTATAAAGTGCTAAAGGTGTTTGTTGTCTCAATACCTTTCTTGTCTTAAAAGCTGCATTCAAATCAATTGTTTAAGAAGTGAGTCAATAATGTTGATCATGATTTGCACAGTCTTATGAGTTGCACCTGCACTGTCATCATGCTTTGATTATTAATCAATGTCAGCCATAACTATTTTGGAAAATGCAAGATATCTCACTCAAATCATATTTTCATAAGTTGTCTAATAGACTGAGTTAATGATGTCATATCTTTGTGCTTTCAAAAGTGATTACTCTACTCTATTGTTGAAAGAAAAGGAGATCGAAATTAAAAATCTTGGTCGAAGTTGAAAAAGTTTAGACACTGATTCACCCCCCCTCTCAGTGTGTGTCCATAACTCCAACAAGAACACCATATTTTACGTGGAAAACCCAAAAAGGGAAAAAACAAAGTGAGGATTAACTCACAATATATTATAACCGGTTATAAGATATTACATAATGACTCACTGCAAGTAGAATCACTGTTCAGAGGACTCTTTGTCCAAAGAATAAAAGAAATGGCTCACTGCCAGAGATCTGAACTAATACAATGCATCTACAATATGTTGGAGACAATTCCAATTAAGCCCTTTAAACTGACTTAACACACTTCATGCTTCACAACTTATCAACCTCTTGTCACTTTTCTCTACTTCAAATATCACACACTTAATTGTCTTGCATCTCACACATCTCATACCACTTCACACAAGGAATTAACCATGTGTATATACATTGCTTCCAACACAAACATAAATTAGGCCGACCTAATTGATGTATCATGCATCCTCATACTCAGTTGGATCAAGATCTAATACACACAAATTGAAACATATACATAGTCAAAATAGGCCGACATGAACTATAATTACTCTCATAAGTCCAATCTATACATCCTTTAATTCCACACTACTTCAAACCCTTTAGGTCAATATTGCTAGTGAAGCAACAATGGAATGAACCAACAATTCATCCAAATTTTGACACACGTACTTCCAAAGAGCTTGTCACATGGAACAAAGACACTTCTAACATCTATAAACACTCCCTCAAAATTGTATACCATAATAATCATCGATGATGGAATGCAGTGCGTTCCAATCAAGTACTCTACCATTGTAAATTTTCCATATCTAGAGAGATACTCTATCAAATCCAACTTCAACAGTGGAGGGCTTTAAGATGTGAAACCTTGGATTTAGATTCCTCCAACATGTACCAAAATTACCTTAGAACCACATGACAAGATTCTTCATGGTGGAGCAATGCGAACCACAAAAAAGGTTCTTTGAACACTAAAAATTGCATCCCAGACCTAGGTAATTTATCTAACACATTTGATCTGCTCCAGACCAACACTTCTTCAATTGATTTGAGTTGACATCATTGACAACACTATATTCAATCATGCTTATCAAACATCAATTATACATCAATGTTGACATCACTACAATGTTGAAATCAATGAAAACACCATAGTAACATCATTTACCATACATCCACCAATCTTCTCAATGAAAAACAAAACTTCCAAAAATCTCCCCTTGTGTCATTGATGGCAACACATCCTTCAAAAACTCTCAGACTACTCCCCATTTGACACAAGGGCAAAGGGCTCATAGTATCAAAATTTCCAACCTATCTCAACTATTCTTCCTTTTTGTAAATATACATTCATGTACATGCAGATAATAGCTCCCCCTTACAATGTTATCCATAAAAAAGTGATAAAAGATGTACTACAACATTATCTAATACATTGTCATATGTACAAAGAAATATGAAACTACATAAATAAAATAAAAATGTACATAATCAACTAGAAGAAGGAAAAATGCCTTTTTAATACACCTTCAATTTTGCAAGGTGTGCCTCCAAATCCTTCTTCCCAACATCCCAATCCTTTTGTGTGAAGGAAAACATGCAACACTAGTTCTCAAATTGCATAAGGAGGTCTTCTCCTTCATTTGGTGAATTGGGTACTAGATTCTTTTGTGCCAAATTTTGTGCACTTGCTAATACACTAGTCAAGGGGGTAAGCCTTGCACTTACCATATCTCTAAGTTGACTATACTACACTATTATCTTCTTCTTTCACTCTTGTAGTTGAAAAAATTGTCCATGCAAATTTTCTATTGCCATCCTTGTACACCATCTACATCATCTACCAAATCATACACATCTGAGGCTTGATCAATTTGTGACTCAATAAAGTCCATTTCATTATTTATGCTTTTTGTAGAACTAGGATATTTCAAATAGAATTGAAACAAAGTCCTTTCTTTATCCAAACACTTCTGCACATTTTTCATATTTTCTTGTAGTTTTCTATGTGCAACACTGCACTTGTTAGATATTTTGATCAATCTCCTGTCATTGACCTTCTTTGCCATCTCTTTTTCCAACCTCTCTTCCAAACTGGTAGAATAGTCTTTGAAGGAGTCTAGCAATAACTTCAATTTTTGTACACCAAATAGGGATTCATCAATTTTTGTACTAGGAATACCTTCTTGTAACACCTTGATTGCTTCAAAATAACTTTTGCACTCTTTTGGCAAGTTTGTAATATCTCCTTCCTTGCAGAGGCATGAAAGGCATCACCAAGTTGTAGTTTTTGTAGGGGAGAAATATTATGTCCACTTGTCCTTGTTGCATAGGTAGTTGCAATAGTTGTGTAGATACCATCAGTTGGAACTATAGTTGCATATCTAATAAATATTTTAAGGAATATTTAGAAGCTCCAAAGGATTCACCAACTATTTTTACACTTTCTCCTTCCTTCTTCTCATCAACATTTTCCTTGTCACCAATGCTTTCTTCAACTTTTCTATCACTCTACTCCCTATCTATACTACCATACTCTTCCTCAATATTCTTCTCTTCTTCAACTAATTTTACCTTATCTTCTAGAGGAGGTATGTATTCAGTGTTTTATGCTTCTGAATTCTTCGAGTTGTCTTGTGTAACTTCTTTTTGCTCTACACCTTTTTCCGTTTCTGGAGGGGGTGAATTTTGTTTTGTTTGTACTTCCTCCTTCTACATTTCATCATCCTTTTCTTCTTCCACATTCTCCAATATTGGAAAGGCATTATCTATAGCCACATCTTTTTGCACATTTTCTCCTTCAAGTACATGTTCATGTTCTGAAGCATGCTCATGTTGTGCATTTTCAGGTTCATTCATTTTCAGGATAGATGTGTCATGTTGCATTTCACTTCCACTTTCCAAAGATATTCTCAAATATTTAGTTATATTTTTAATCTTTTGCATTGTCTCATTTCTCAACCTCTCAATATCTTCTTTATCCCTGCTCTTCAAGGTGCTAACTCTTTTCTTTGTCTTGAATTCTCTGTTATATATTTGAGCCAATCTTGCTCTATCTTCATCAAAAATCTCAGAAGAACCAATCTTCTCCAAGGAAAAAGTTCTCATTTTTGCATCTTGATGAAATGCTTCTTTCCTTCTTGCATATAAAAAACCTTTTAAATCTTCAGGAAATTGATTCTCTATATCTTTCATTCCAACATCAAATGCTACAATGTACCTAACAATGGCCTCTTCTATGGTTGTCTTGTTAGTATCATTTGCAGTGGGATATAATTTAGTAGTTTCTTCTAGATTCCCATATTCTATAATACTGCTAACCAATGCTTCAAGTTTCATTGGGCTCTGTTTCTAGACCAGAGGATATTTATCCTTCTTCTTTCCTTTACATTTCAGGGGCTTTTCTCCTTCACCGATCTTCTTTTCTCTTTTATGAATAATAAATTCTTTCTTTTGCTTCTTTACTTCCTCACTATTAGTATCCACAATATCAACCTTTGATTTCTTTGCACTTGTCTTTACTTGAGAGACACCAGATTTCCTTTTCTTGATCAATTGTGGTCTTTCTTCTTCTATGTATTCTTCAGCCTCTGTTGATATATCTATCTCTTGTAACTTTTCTTTCTTTTCCATTTATGTTGGATTCTATTCTTGCACAAGGGAACTGGTTGATTCTTTCCTCTTAGCTCCAACAACAGGTTTAGTCCCAGAGGACTTAGGAGCAACCAAAGAGGGGGTAGAGGTCCTACTTGACCTTCTAGTATTGGGGACACCTTCAGATTACTATATATTCTTTTGGATTTCTTCATAGGATTCTTTGATAAACCCATCATTTCCACAACTTATGCCTTCATCTTCTCAACATTTTTCTTGATCTCCTTTTGCTTTTGCTCCATATGTACTACACTAGATATTTTTGCATATGTGCCATATCTTCTTCTTTAGTATCTCTAGGAATACTCAACATATGTTCTACTAGATTGGTAATCACACCCTCTACAACCTCATATCCCATTTCAGGAATCCATACTATCCTCAGTTCAACAACCTCCATAATGCAACAATCTTTGCTGATAATGAAGATAATATCATTTATGTACTTTTCAACAACACTTTTTGGAATCCTTTCTCTTACTTGCATGTTTTCTTGGAAAGTTTTAAAGAAACCCCACAAAGCAGACTTCTGAGTATCTACATCACCCAACCTTCTCAAGTGGTCTTTTATTTTTATAGCAACTGGAATATCACTCATCCAAACAATGTTCTTTGTGCTAAGAAATTCTCTAAGAAAGTAAAATAGTAAGCATGTAATCAAGGTACCATACTGAAAGGGGTACCAGGACTCTTTGGTCTTTTGTAGATTCTCCAACAACTATTTCCTTAACAATTCACATAGATCATTGAAATCCAAACCTTTCTTCACCATTTTATATGTAGTAAATTGATTGTTGTAGCATAAATATATTTTTCTCTATTTGCGAAGAAAATCTTATATCTAATAATCATAGAAACATACTTTGCAGTTGGATCTTCAATGTCATTTACCATTAAGGCTCTCTTATCAAATTTTGTAGTAGTTATCTTCATCACCACTTCACTCTTCATAGATTTAAGAGTTGGAACTGGTATGGTAGAGCACAACCCTGTCACAACCCTAATGGCTTCCTTGTTGATCATGCATGGTAGGTATAATCACATGAATCTATCATGAATTCTGCTCAACATGTATCTAACCCATTCATCCACATAACATAAAATAGAGAAATTGTTCCAAACGTCTAATTTCTTCTTTGTCAAACTCCAATATTCTGTTTTCAATTCAAACTCACCACCTGTTAGATCATTCACTCAAAATTCTACTAGCTTTTCATGATTATACTCATCCAATTTTGTGTGAATATAAATCCTCATATGATCCTCAGTATGCAATACACCATAAGGAATATGTGAAAATATGCCTTTTGGATCTATCACCATGGATGTATCAAGGTGCTTCTTAAACCTGGGTCGAGGACAATCCATAAATTTAACTACTTGAAGTGTAAACATTTTGAACAACTTCTAAAGCAAAGGATAAGCAAGAAACTATAAATACCTTCGAATCCTTGTTGGTTAGCGTTTCGTGCAATACTTTGGAAACATTCACTTTGCCTCTACTCTGCTCTCAATTTTTAAGAAGCTGATCACAAATGAAATTTTCATATGTGAAACCACTATAAACACCCTTTGGATGACCTAAATATCATTTATTGTATTGATTCAAAGTTAGGTCAAAAAGTTGGTAACCTTAACTATATCATCACAGGCACCTTCAAATACTCCACAAATTTTCACATCAAGAGATTTTTCACCAAAAATTTGACCAATAGATCGAGCATATCAAACTACACCTTGTATCAATGTACGAATGCATCAAAACCATATCTTTGGTAGGGGCTTAAGGATTTTCTAGTAAAACCTCCCTGAGCCTTGAAGCTCTTCATCTAGTTTCTGAAGGAAATATTTGCATCAGTCCAGCTAGCACAAACTCATTCTTTACTTCCCTCTCTTCTTTCTTTTTCCAGATCTTGTTCATTTCCTTCTTCATCTTAATCAAGTCCACATTCTTTACCAGATTAGTCTTCTTTCTTGAAACACAGGGTTTTACATTCTTGCTTCTACAAAGCTTTGCTGTGTGTCCTAGTTTGTTGCATTTGTAACAAGTGACACCTTTTTGAACCAATTCACTTCTTGCTAGTCTGGATTTGCATTCATTAGCCTTATGCCCAAATACACTGCATGCATAACAATAGCCATTGAAAGATTAAAATATCATGCCATTATTGTAACCATTCATCATCTGATTTTTGCATTCACTAGCTCTATGACCAAATCTATTGCATGTATAGCATTGAACGGGAAATGATTGAGCATTTTGATTTATTATGCTTCTACAATCTACAAATTTATGTCCAAACTTATTGTAGGAATAACAATAACCATTGAAAGATAAATACCTTTGTGCATTAGGTTGTCTAATAGGAGGCCTTTTGAAATATTTTTTCTAGTTCTAAACCTTTTTGTCATTGTTCTTCTCATCATTGTTTGGGGTCTAATCTGTCTTTAGAATTTCCCCCTTCTCAAACCCTAATCCTTCTTTGTCCTTAAAAGCCTTCTTTCCAAAAATCATCTCATAAAGTAGTGTGGATCTCTTCTTGAATCTTTGCTTTCTCCAGATATGATATCAAAGTTACAATCTCTTTTTCAAGCTTTGAACATTCTTAAGATTTATCTTTCAGTTTGGCATTTAGGCAGTCTTCAACTCTTTTTCCTTCTTCAACTTGCACTTTCATATTAGTGATAGTATCATTTGATTACTTGAGCTGCTCATTTTTTTCTTTGACTCTTTCTATAGCTTTCTTGAGTTTCTCTTTCAACTTCTTAATACATTCATTTGCATCACTAAGATCCATTTTTGGATCTTTTTTCTCAACTCCTATTTTGTTGAAATCATCAAGAGTTGGTTTGAGTTCACTTTTCATGTCAAATTCACAATCTTCTTCAATAAACCATTCATGGATTATCTCTTCCAA
>VDFB02345444.1:0-24832 GCA_007258455.2 Sequoia sempervirens
TCAATATGCACCTCTTCCCACACCTCTTCCCACTTCCTTCAAATGTACCTCTTCCCACTTGCTTTCTCTCCACTCCCTTCTTTCTCCACCACCTACAAAAAATGGGCACAAAATTATCACAACCGACACTTTTGTACTACTTTTGTAACGATTACCCATGCAAAAAACATAAAATAACCTCTGTATACATCCAAAATTGGTCTAGAGAATATTAATTAAATACTAGTTAATTAATAAAAATCTTTATTTCTTCTAAATTGTATAAATAAATTGCAAATTTTATTTATATAGTTCGTATTTCTTAATTCCTCCTATCTAAACCACTTTTTTCATGATTTAATTAAAATAAACAAATTTAACTAATTTTTTAATTTGATTAATTCCCTTTCATTAAATTTGAATTCTTAATTCGAATTTTGTCACATTTCTCCATATTCTTCTAACCTCCTTCCACATCATCTTCTATCTCACCATGTGTCACATGAAAAGAATTATTCCTAATTTATAAAAAGGGTATTTACCCTCAACAATCTCAACAAACTTAGGGACACATGGCTTCTCCTTCCCATTTATTCTTTCTACACTTGGCAAGATTGTTCTATTAAAGGGGACAACTTCCTTATTTCTCTCTAACTTCCTCATTTTTCACCATTGATCTCTCCAGACTTATTCCTGATCGTCCATTGCTGCCAACTCACCTGATGCCTTAAATCTATAAATAGAGGCTCATTTACAACTTTTTCATGAGATTATTGCATACAATCACTCTGCAAAAATCATCTTAGCATTTGAGAGCTTAGTTTACATTATAGCTTAGCATTTAGAATAGTTTAGCAAGTAAATTTGAATCATGGCTTCTTTTTTAGATGTATCTTAGCTTACTTATAGCATTTAGAATCATTTTTAGAGCATCTCCATTAGTGTAATTCAACATTGCATCTTCCATTAGCATTTTGTATACAACAACTTACCATCCATCATATCATTTAGTTCATCATCCAACAAAATCATCATATCATGTAGGTGTAGATATAGTTTTTGCATTCTAGTTTAATGGCTACTCATTTCTTAAGTGTCATCCCAATAATTTAGTGCATAATTAAGATCTGAGAGCACTAATACAAGATCCATAGGAATAGAGGAAGATGGAATGTCTTTAAGGAATTGTTTTATCAAATTGTGTTGTTAATTTAGATTTCCTTAATATAATACATTGCATCTGTTGTGTGTTATTGATTATTATAATTCACATATTTTCTCACACACATAAATTGGCACCCACCGAGGGGCCTAGCCCCTGTTATTTTAAATATTTTATAGAAAGTATACTTTACAAGTTCATACGTGAATTTCTCTGGCGCAATCATTGATTCTTTTGGCGCATCCGAAAGATTCTCCAACACATTCACCGACTGTTCCGGTGCAACAACGTGTTTCTCCAGTGCATCCACTCAATTTTGTGGCCCATCAAGGAGTTTCTATAGCCCATTCACCATTTTCTATAGCGCATTTACTATTTTATGTAACACATTCACTGTTTTCTATAGTGCATTTACCTTTTTAGCGCATCAGCTTACTATAATGGCAAATTTTATTTTCTTTGCAAATTTCTCCTGAGTCTAAAAAATAATGAATATTTTTCTTTTGTGCATGCTTCATAAATGTTGGCAGAGACTCTATTGAAACTCTTGAACACTGTCAAAGAAAAATTTATTGCAAACTACTAATAAATTTGATGTAGGGGATGGAGTGATTTATTTCCTTTTTGCTTAATTTAGGAATCTAGACTAATTAGGAAGGAAAGAACACCATGTCTATTGTGTGTGTGAATGGTAGGCATATGCTCTCCCCTTAACTCGGTGACCAAAAAGCCAGACCCATTTGTGTTTATCTACGAGTGTGAGTTGAGTATATAGCATTTGTTCTCTCTTTGTTCATGCGAAACAAAGATTGATTGAACTGTGGATATACTTGCTTGCTTTTGCTTATCTTAGAGGGCCTACCTTGAGGGAAAAATGATCACCCAAGGGAATGACCCAACTGGTAACACGCTAAATCCAAGTGACTTCCAGTCGGTATATAAGTGTGGGTACTTGAGGAAAGGAACGTATCATGAGTATTGTTCCAACGAGAAGGGCAGAAATGGTCTCTTGCCACATGGATGATCCCCCATGAATAGAATGTTCGTACTAGAACCCTTGTTATATTTGGCCAAAAACCTTTATCTATTCTTTGGTGCAACAATGGTCATTGAGAAGGCATCCACATTCTCATAGTTTTTAGTAGAGATGATCAGCCTGCCATGGGAGTTTTATGGGGGTTGAATGCTTGGTTGACCTAAGAAGTGAGTGTACTATAAGGGGGAGCCTGTGTGGCCAAGCTTCTAAATTCATCTGCTAAGAATAAGTGCGATTGGAGTAAAATCTATGTGGAATCCAAAAGAATACAGTCTTACACAACCTTAGGAGTGTACATGCTTGATTGTTTTTACCAAAGTTTTTTTTTTAAAACTTCAAACAAAACCTTACACATTGGAAGTGCAAAACTATGATTCAGAAAACATCATTTGAAACAAGCCATTCTCTGACTGAAAACAAGAAAAATCAAGTAAACTGGTAGCAAACTATTCTATTTCCCTAGTTCAGTGCATACACTATTTCTTTTGGTGTATTCACTTCTTTTTCCAGTGCATATACTCTCTATTACAGTGCATTCACTTCTTTTTCCAGTGCATATACTCTCTATTACAGTGCATTCACTTCTTTTTCCAGTGCATTCATGTGCTGCTATAGCACATTCTCCACTTTTACCAATGCATCCCTTGCATTTTGTCATGCATACACCTGAAACTTTGGTGTATTTGAGCTATTCCCTAGTGCATATACCTAATTTTGAAGCACATCTAAACTTTTCTCTGGCACATCCAAGCCATGCTATAGCACATCTACCTTTTAGCGCATACACTGACTATTACGACACATCCACCAAAATTCATAACTAGAGAGCCAAATTTGACTCCTATCTAACATTTTGAAACTAGAATTCAAAATCCTTTCCAATCTAGAATCATTCCTCAAATACAACATAGTCTAAACATGTTCTTTATCAAATGATTTCATGAAATTTTAAAATCCGAAAACCAAAGTCCATAGTTCTTATTCCAAAAGCTCATAAAAAAATGTCTCTCAACACTCTATGAATTTAGAGAGAGATCTATTGGTCTTCAATTTCTACAAAATAGCTTCAAAAACAATCCCAACTTGTATTCATTTTACTATTGTCAAAATACAAGACTTTTCCAAAGATTTGAGCATCTCATCTAGAAGGAAAATTTATCCCCTGTTTCATAGTTGGAACCAAAATTTCAGGATCTAGAACAAGCAAACCAAGATCCCAAATTTCACAAATTCCTAGAAAGAATCTTTGAAAAGGATGGAGAAAAATACCTTCTAATGTTAGCAAACCAAGGGGTCAAATTACCAAGTGATTTGATGTCAATAAATTGAAGGGAACCCTAAAGAAAACTGAAATTGAAACACCAAATACAAATCAAATGACTGCCCTAACACATCAAATGAAGAACCTTCAACAACAATTGCAAGACATGCAAGGAGGGACTACCAAAATATACTTGTTGTAAGATATTTTTCCCTACCCCTTTGATGGAAAGTTAAACATGATACCATTTCCCCCAAATTGCGACTTACCAAAATATGACAAATACAATGGAAAATTTGACCCTGTAGACCATGTGAGAAAATTTCAAATCATGAGTCTTGAGTTTTCTCATAAGGACACATATTTGATGAGACTTTTTCCTCACAGCTTGGGAGGCCATTGTATGGAATGCTTTTCAAAAATACAACTAGGCATAAAATCCTTTGAAGAAATTGTCAACAAATTTATCACTCAATATTTATATAACATTACACATGCGATAACCATGAAGGATCTTTGTAATACCTATCAGAAAAAAGGAGAATCTTTTCTCATATTTCTACAAAGGTGGAGAAGGTTATTCGCTCGATACGCTCATCCCATACCTGAACAAGAAAATATGGAAATTTTTATTGATAACCTTAACAATGAAATGAGTTATAGGCCATGATTACAATGTCCCCCTAGCTTTGAGAAGATGGTAGAAAATAGTGTCAAAATTGAGGAAGCTTTAGTCAAAAGAGGGGTATTGAAAATTCACAATGAAGGATCAAACAATGCTAGCTCTTCCAACCATTACAACAATGAGAAACCCAAATTCTGGACAAGGAACAAGAATTCCAACGATGGTGCAACTGAAACACATAATGTTAAACTAGTCTTTAATCTATCGGGAACCACAACCAAGACCGATCAAAACATCAATCAAGGCACTAATCAAAATGTAAACCAACACAATAATCAAAATAGCCATAATCAAAGTAACGCCACATCCAAACCTCCACCCTATCAAACACAATCAAACTCTAGAAAATTTACACCTTTGGGTCAATCACACAAATCTACATTGAGGGAACTGCTTGAAAATAACCTCATAACACTACCTGACACTCGAGGCTTTGAACCAAAAGTAAAATCATCATGGTTGAATGTTGTTTATTACTGTGAATTTCATTGGTGCAAAGGCCATCAAACAAATAGTTGCATGGAATTAAAACATAAGATACAAGATTTAATAGATGACAAGGTCATACAAATAGAGGGACCCCAAACAAATGTCGATCATAGAGCATTTAAAAATCCTTTACCAAATTATGAAAAAGGGGAGTCCTCTACAACAAACAGCAAGGGAAAGAATGTAAACTATGTCCATGATACTATGATAAATCATATCTCTGCAGTGGAGGATCAAATGAATACCATTGAAATCAACGTCAATCAAAACATTATTGCAGCCAATAATCCAATCTATGACACTCCAACTGAACAAGAAAAAGACATCATTATCCTTGAAAATCAAATTAATGACATCAAACCATATATATCTGCAATGGATACTCAAGTCAATGTCATTAAAATCAATGGGAAACAAGACAACATACCAGTGAATGCAACCACAAGAGCACAGGCCAAATGCATCTTAAAAGGAAGTTCATCTAAAACACTCGCTGCCTCATCCAATCAATATAACATAGTGGACCAGTTACAAAAGATCCCTGCACAAATATCGATATTGGAATTGCTTAAGATTTCACCCACCCACAAAGAGATTTTGGAAAAAGCCCTAGTGGACACAATAGTACCAAAAAATCTAGAAGTTTGTAAATTTGAAGCCATGGTGGGACATTTGACCTTGCCACATTGCTTATCCTTCATAGAAAATAGTGACACATCTATTTCTCATCCTTACAATGTGAACCTCCATATTGAAGTCCTAATTCATAAACATCGTGTCAAACATGTCCTAATAGATGGAGGAGCTGACTTGAATATATGTACTTTAAAGCTTGTTCGTGCCTTGGGATTTTTAGAGAATGCAATTGACTCAAAGAAAAATATTACAATAAAAGCATATGATGATGAGGAAATATCTTCATAGGGATTGATTTTCTTACCTATTTAGGTAGGACCGATTTAGAAAGTTGTAATCTACCAAATCTTAGACAAGGATTGGACCTACAACATACTATTGGGTCACCCATGGATCCATGAAATGTAGGCGGACCCGTCAACATACCACCTATGTCTAAAATTCCCTTGTGGTGGTCAAGAAATCACCACTTCGATGGATTCAAATAGCCCTCAGTATTGCAACACCCTAAAATTTTCCCAAGATATCTTTGTGCCTCATAACAAAGAAGCTTCCACTTCCATCCCTTCTAATGATCAGAGCCAGTCAAGTTCTTCATCCAAACCAGTGGTCATTTCCTCAAATCATGAAGGTCAATCTAGTTCCATGTCTAAATAGCTTGAGAAGAAAGAAGAAGTTCCTCCTTCGACATCCTCAAATCATGAAGCCCAAATAAATGCTCTATCAAAAGAATTTGAGAAAGAATTCTAAGTCAAAGATAATGGTGTGGGTGAATATTTCATTGAACGATCCCTATGTCTTTCATAGTTCTCTTCCCCAAAGTCATATGGTCAACCCTCAACATCAACACAATAGACATCACAACTAGTTAATCTCTTTGATGGTCAGTTTTTAAAAGAAAGAACTAGGGATGAAGCAAAATACAAAGATATTCTAAACTGGCTCTATAAGGATGAAGAAGAATCTCAAGCAACAACTACAAATGTACAAGCAACACAATATGGAAAAGGCTTCACTATCTTGAAAAAGATGGGATATGAGGGAAAAGGCCCTATAGGAAAAAGAAAAGAAGGAATTGTAGAACCAATTCAACCCCTCTTAATCAATCCAAAAGACAAGACTGGGTTGGGTTATAAAGAGGAGACAAAAGAAAAGATGACTCAGAAGGTGGTTGAAAGAATCTTGCAGTTACAAGCTAGTGATGATCATGAAACTGATTCTAATGAATATGAGTGGGATTCACTATCAAAAGAGTCTTTTCATGACCAGGACATTGATGTGGTATACAATTATGTACCCCTACTCGAGGAGGGACAAGGTTCAGGTTCTAGACCACATGAATTAGGATTGCAACACATTGATGATTCTAGCGAAGCTGATTTGACTTGGAGTGAAATAGATAATTTGGAGAAAAGTTACCTTATAGACCTCAACTTTTCTATTAGAAAAATAAAAGACACCACCATCAGGACTCTTATCATCTCCAACCTTAACCAATCTGGTGACTCCTTACCCCTAGTACATCCCAAACTCATAAACTGGGACCAAACTGGGCCATTTGACATCCCTACATTTTCAAATGATGACGCCATTTTTAATTTCCTTTGTACCTGTAGACACAAAATATGCATACATTTCAATCCAATAGTTTAATCAAATCTAACATTTCATCCTTCAAATTAAATACATCCACTTCATCATTACCTCATTTAAATAAATCAATCAAATACTAACATTTCATCTTTTATAAATAAACCAAGACTTTATTTAATTAAGTCTCAAAATTCATTTTTCTCCCTCTTGATTTAAATAAATTAAAATATTTAAGTCAAGTGGTTAAAAATCACCTAAACATCACCTAAGCTAATCTAATCCTGATTAATCTAACCTAACCACCCATCACATCCTCTAGCTTTTCCCACTTGCACCAATAAATCATTTTAATTCATTTATAAAATCATTATTTTCCCTCAACAAAGCACCTTTTTGGAATATTCCCTCAAGTTTGAAAATGAAGACAAGTTGACTTGTCCCTTCCAACATTGCAATAAATTCTCTATTTCATGTCCCCCACTCAACATTTATTTCACAAATTCAAATTTGAATTTCCCTCTCTTGTGCACATTGGCCAAAACTTGCACATTCCTCAACCTATCATAATGTGACAAGTGGCCTCATCTCATTTGTCCAATCTTTATTCCACATTGCTCTCTTATGAGCATTCTTCCAATTTGAAAATCTATAAATAAGGGGTTCATTCTTCATCAAATCATCTACACTCTCATGCAAAGTTACTCTCTTTAATTGAGAACTAATTTTGCTCATCACTATTGCATTTCATCATTTTAGTTTTAGCAAGAATTGGGAAAGGGCCAATTTTCACATCAAATTGGCACCAATTCCCCAATGGTAACATGAATTTGCACATTTAAATTAGAATTCAATCTTTGTTTTGTCATTTCCATTGTATTCTTCACTATTTTCCTCCTAGTTTGAGTGTTGTAAATGGATTTCATGGGGAATCCTTGTTTTAACTTGCAATCTCTTGTTTAACTTGTTTATTCATTTTGTTTTGTAGGTACTAGGATCTTTTATAAATAAACCAAGATGTTATTTAATTAAGTCTCAAAATTCATATTTCTCCCTCTTGATTTAAATAAATCAAAATATTTAAGTCAAGTGGGTCAAAATCACCTAAACATCACCTAAGCTAATCTAATCCTGATTAACCTAACCTAACCACCCATCACATCCTCTAGCTTTTTCCACTTGCACCAATAAATCATTTTAATTCATTTATAAAATCATCATTTTCCCTCAACAAAGCACCTTTTTGGAATATTCCCTCAAGTTTGAAAATGAAGACAAGTTGACTTGTCCCTTCCAACATTGCAATAAATTCTCTATTTCATGTCCCCCACTCAACATTTATTTCACAAATTCAAATTTGAATCTCCCTCTCTTGCGCACATTGGCCAAAACTTGTACATTCCTCAACCTATCATAATGTGATAAGTGGCCTTATCTCATTTGTCCAATATTTATCCCACATTGCTCTCTTATGGGCATTCTTCCAATTTGAAAATCTATAAATAAGGGGTTGATTCTTCATCAAATCATCTACACTCTCATGCAAAGTTACTCTCTTGAATTGATCTAACTAATTTTTCTCATCACTATTGCATTTCATCATTTCAGTTTTAGCAAAGATTGAGAAAGGGTCATTGGCACATTTGACACCAATCCAATATGGAATAGGTACTTTCTCTTACTTTTGGAATGTCTTTTTGATCCCTTTTGTTATTTGTTGCATTTCTTGAGCATTTGCATTGTTATTTCATAGAGGTACTCATAGATTTGCATGTGTAAACTAACCCCACTAATGAGTATTTGAGTTGGTTCATTTGCAGATTTATAGCACTTCATCATGGCAAGGCTAATATTTGATCAGCCCCCGAGGCATCAAAATCAAAAAACATCAAAAAAAAAACAAAACATCCAAAAATATCCAAAATCACATCAAAATCCAAAAACATTCATAAAATCTTAGAAAACCCCAAAACATTCAAAAAATAAAAAAATCAAAACATATGAAAAATCCAAAAACCAAAAAATAGCCTCAAAATATTTCAAAAACATCAAAAACATCCAAATATTTGAAAAAATCCATCCATCTCATCTCGCTTGCACCCGCAATAACACCACTCATAATAAACTGATCGTCACCCTCAACCTTTGGTGAAACAATTAGAAACAAGTCTAGCAGGTAAAAAGTAAAACTACAAATGTCAAGTCTCAAAGTCTAAGTTAGTACGTAAACAAGTTGGTCAATTCTTTTTGTCGATAGTCCATCATCCAAATAGTCCCATATCAATCATCTGATAACATCATGTCCTAGGATGAATCCTTCCTACAATGGGCATTATTTATCAAAAAGAGCACTTTGGATAAACTAAATGGCATGCTGCCATCCACTAACATGTCCTAGGATGTATCCTTTCTACAATGGGCATTATCTCTTGGAAATAGTTTTGGTTCTTATCCTTGAAAACACATCCTCCTTTGGGTAGCGGTATTCAAGAACATCAGCTTGTTTGTTTACTTTTTCTTTATCTTTTGACTTATCTTATTGTGCTCATTCTAAGGACTTCTCAATGATATCCAAAAATAGAGGATTTAGAGAAATAGGAATGGGGCAATGATCATTATCTTTTGTATGCTATGCTTGTTGGACGTTCTTGTAATATAACCTCGGCGAATACTTGCTTTCTTAGGTATGTATGGAAGAGGTCTAGGGAAACTTGTTGACTATTGCATGGATAGGTTTACCTTTCTGTGTTTTGGTTCGAGATGTTTTAAACTTCTAAAGTGAATCCCAGCAATTTTTTTGTATGTTAGGTGTGAACAAGGATACTCCTATTTGCTTGTCAAAGTCAAAGTCCATCTCACTAGGTACAACGCCATCCTGGTTTTCTATACCTTGATGCATCATACCACATGTGTTATCAAACATAAGAAAATTTGGCCCTTTGAAAATCCCAATTCCTCGGCAAGTAATCATCATCATCATCATTTGCATTTGCATCATCTTGTGTCTTATTGAAATGACTTCTTCTTTCCTTGCTAGCCGCACTAACAAGGTACTATGATAGTTGATCATCATCACCATCATTTTCATTGATCCTCCATCCATAAATCATTAGCACATTGCATAAACATATCATAGAGGAAATATATGCATCGCATAAACATGTTATCATAAGCATCCATTGCATCCATTCCTTGCATCACATTACATCTATCACATAAATCATCGCATAACATCTACAAAAGCATTTCATAATCATTTTTGCATAATCATAAAACAATAAGTATATACGCATTTAATTCATTAGCATACATACTTGCATAATATCATGACATCATCTCACTGCATTACATTCACATTACATTACGCATCATCATATCACTTTGCATTAACATATCATTGCATCCTATTAAATGCAACACAAACATTGCATCATCATTTAATATGTTTAGGATAATAGCATTTGTTATTCTAAGCATCTTAAAAAACCACCTCATTGGCATTACATAAAACCATCTCATTTGCATCATATCACGATCATCGCATTCACATTACATCAGCCATGTCATCTCATAAATAGTATCACAAATCATTCATTTCATAAACCATTCCATATAAAGCATAAGTAGAAAATAATCCATCACATACAAAGCATACATCCATTCATAATCATCTCATATATAAGCATATTCCACACATCATTTCATGCATATACCATAGATCATATCATTTTACATATTACAAACCATATCACATATTAAATTATTCCATATAGACAACACCATTGCACATCATGTAAATGCATCTGCATATCATAGGGCAACATAATATAGATATGTTAGTCATAATCATAAAGCATACATCATTAGAAATAAATACATCCATATAACATCATTGCACAACATATAGAAGTAGAATCATACATGCATAAACAAAAAGAACACATTGTATCATAACAAAATCATCATCGGCTCATATATATATATCATCAATAACGCAACTGTCATAGTACAAAAATAAATCGGATCACTATACATATATGTCAATTAATACAAAAGGCCCATCGGGCTATAAAAAATGAGCCCATAAAGCACAAAAAGTATCATATCATCTCGATCAAGCTCGGTCCCTCTGAATGTTGCCCTCACCTCTGTCACTGTGACCCTCTGCTGGTCTATGGCTAGCCCGCTCTGAATACTCAGGGACTCACTCTGCTCTGGGTACGACCTCATAATAAAATCGTTGATAATACTCTACCTCTTGGACGACATCCCTATAGGATCGAACTAACACTATACCCTAGGAGGAGGAGGCTGTCATGCTCTCTATCTACTATCTCTGACCTAGCTCAGTGGCTTCTGGGAGCTCTACAACTTGTCTCTATTGTACGACCTGATCCCTCTCGGCCCTAAGCTGCTATCTCTCGGCCCTCGCCTGGTCTCTCTCAACTATCACTACCTATATTTGGGCCTGCAACTGTGGAATCAACACATCTCGAGCATCTACCTATCCCGCTGGTCGTACCTGTGGCTGCACTCGAGGATGATCCTCACCTTGTGGTGGCTCCTGTTGCTGGTCCTGCATATGCACGTCTCCATGCCTTGGCTGGACTAGAGGCACAATTGGCTTATCCTATCAAATCTCAGCTCTACAGCCTCATCCTCCCCCTCTGCCTCTAACTCTTCACAGATCTGGGTCTACACCTGGAATAGTCAACTGAAGTGGAGGTCAAAACCAATCCCTGTAGGCCTGAGTGGTACCTGGATCTGCTAAACCTTGATCATAAGCCCACGGTTGGGCCACCAGCTACCTAAAACTATCAACGACCTCTGAAGCAGGAATGTACTGTCCCCATGACACCTATGTCATGCTTTGGGTGAAGACGGCTACGTAGTCATCATCAGGTCGATCCCACGGCTCTCTGAACTAACACTACATGTGCCCAGGAAGGTACCTCTCAATCATAGTGTGCTCCTGCCCCTACATATACTGTTGATGGTGTTTTTATGCACTTCTCAACATAGGCAGTGCGTAGATGCACTACCTCTCTTGAAAGACAATCTCCGAAAATCGAATTGCAGAACACTATCCCAAGGTCTCTCGGGTGTCAGGTCATGACAATGCTAAGATACCTCAGTAGTTTGATGTGATTTGCTGGAATCACAAGGCAGCCTTACAGAAACACAAAGTATGGGCACAAAGCATGAAGTTGGATCTTCGAAAAAAGAGTTTTTAGCATGAAAGCAGTTATGTCTTGGCTATAGGTTCAAACAGCAGTCTCAAACTCCATCTAATCGTTAGATTTGGCTTTATAAAGTGCAATGAACCTTGGTGTTGTTCAGTTTCTAAAGAAAATGAAAAAAGAGCAGAGGGGAAGAAAAATTCCTAAGCCTAAAGCTTGCTGCGAACAGTAATAATGGAGTCCCTGCAATGGACAATCCCTTCAAAACAATATCCCACTTAACCAGGGATTTCACAGTATCATGGGAATCGTGCAATCTTCTAAGATTTTTATCCTTCATCCACCATATACATGCATGAACTAAAGATAAGTGTTTGAGGCAGCTTAAATCAGGTCTAGGCTAACTTTGCAAAGCTATCTACCTTCAGCAAATAGCAAAAAGTATGGACTAAGGGATCATCAATAAAGCAGGAATTTTCATGAACAGCCAACAACATTCTTAAAATTATCCAAATAACATGAACAGCTAACTAAACAGCAAATAGATCTAAGTTAAACATCTAAGATTGGAGAAATGAATCAATTAACATGAGAGAAAACAAGGAAATGCACCAAGTCAATGCTATTTCTCATATATTTCAGCAGCATGTCTTTACAACAACTCAACTCTCACTTTTGCAAATGAGGGGAGTGCTCTATTTATAGTTTCCAAGAAACCAAATGAATGGCCAAGATTCATTTCCATTGTGTGGCTACGATTCATTACAAATTAGGGTTTCACCTACCCCCAAATAGATTTACAATTAAAAAACATCTTTTGTCCTTTCCCTATTTTGTCATCTAGTGGATGACACTATTTGCATTTTCGTCTTGTAGCTAATTGCTGTTTCTTTGGCTGTAGCTACTCTTCTGGGAAGTCTTCTTCCTCGGCTGGGCTGTCGGGTTGCTTCTCGGAAGCTACGTGTTCAATATGCTTGAGGATTACGGGCTGGAGCTTATCGATCTCGAGGATCTCGCATCTCAATGCCTGGTAGCTCCATTCTTTGGCATTCTCTTCTAGCCACTTCCAGTCCTCATCATATTTTGAGCCCTGATCTCTGAAAAGCTCTGATCTATCGAAGGCACAGGCAGCGAAACTCAGGAAGTCCGTTGTGATATCTCCGACTGTCCCGTCCTTCATCCTTTCCTCAAAATACGACCTGAACTTTTTCGCATCTAATTGCACCGTGGGCATATCATGGCCCGTCATCAGCTTGAGGTACTCGGCGCATTCTGCTCAGATCTCCTTGATCCACGCAATATCTGGATCTATTCTGCCATGGATCTGTTCCATCCTCTCTTTGCGGTTGATGAGATCTCTGCGCCATATGTCCACCAACCAGTGATCTTCCTTCCTCAGTTCTAGTTTTTCTTCCCACGTGCTTTCTGGCATTCGAAGGATGGCCTCAACCTTCAGGAAGGCAGAGTCGTAGATCGCAGGGAAGTTGGTGCAGAGCTTCCTCGTGCCCTCCAAGGACTGAATCAAGTCTAGGAACTTGTTGGCTATCTGCACAGCCAAGCCGATCCCTACGTTTTTGACCTTTGTAACCTGCTGGAACCAGTCCTCCGTGGTCTTTTCTAAGTTTTTCCTCCTCTCTAGCTTATCTATTTGCTCCTTGGAGAGTAGCTGTGGCGCGGCCGTGGAGGTAGTGGGGAGGTCGTCTATTGAAGACCACTGCTGGATGTAGTCGGTTAGGGCAGCAACCTGTGCCTTTAACTCGTCTTTGGTGATCTTATCCTGCTTAATCAGATGCACCACCGTGGCCACTGACTCCTCTAGATGTTCGACCTTCTGTTCCCTGGTGGCTGTCCCTAGGTCGATCATGGAGATATTATAGCTTACTCCGGCCTGGCCAACAATTGGCGTCGCTACCTGTGCAGCCTGGGAGCCAGAAGCATCCGTGGTTATCCTGGAATGGACCTTAGACTTCTTCTCCTTCTTCGTTGTGGCCAGAGATCGAGCCAAGATGGCCTCCAATCTTGACCTCGGGTCGCTCAGGACAGGAGTAGTCTTTTCAAGTTTCTTTTCTAGCCAGTTGGGCATGGCGGATTGGTCCTTGGGTGTATCATGGCTGCCTTCATCTGTCTCAGTCAGGGGCAAGACTTCTGCCTCCTTTTTCTTTTCAAGCTCTTCCTCTTCCCTGCAAGCATCCTCCTCTTCGTCAGAGTCTTGATAGAACACGAGGCTTTTGACGGGTGTCTTAGTGGTCAGTATCTGAGTGAGATCCTGTTCTTTTGCTGCCTCTTCTTCTTTCCTCTCCTTAGCAGCCTCGGGTTCGGGACTCCTTACAATGTGGGTCTCCTCCTCAGTGATATCCTTTTCGGGCTGCCCCTCTGGTGGCTGTCCCTACTCACCTCGTGGCGACTGTTCCGCTTCTTTTCCAACATCCTCATTAGAAATCTGAATAATTTTCCCGGCACCCGAGCCATCCTCTCCATCCCCGCCCTCAGAGGAGCCCGTCTCTTCTTCCTCATAAGCAACCTCGTCAATGGTTCTATGCTCGTGCTCGGGTTTCTCGTAATAGTCATCGGCCTCCTCCTCCATAGGCTTTGAAGCCTTCTGCTCCAGCTCCTCCATCTCCTTGGAAATCTGCATGGTGGCCTCCATGGCCGGCAGACCTGTCAGCGGTTGCGATGGCTGAGCTGTTGTGAGGGCTTGGGTGAGGGCAGCTTGGAGAGCAGGGTCCATTAAAAGCTGCGAGAGCTCAGGAGGGAGACTCTATAGGTGCCGTGTAATAGCCTCGGGCACGCTAGAAAGGGGAACAGGCAATAGTCTTTTTGCCAGAGGTAGCGAGGTGATGGATGACATGGTAGCAGCAGAGGAAGGGGAAGTGGTCATGCTCGAGGAAGAGTGAATATTGACTATAGACTCGGCCGGGGGCGAAGAGGCAAGTTGGACAGAAATGTCCACCGCTTGTGGGGATGAGGCGGCTGCGGCCTGAGAGGGGGGCAGCACACCAGTCGGGGGAGGAAGGAGCAATGGAGGTTGCGCCTCTGTTGTGACCACTATCCTTTTAAGCTTCTTTGGAGACGAGCCTCCCGTATCCTTTGCTGCTTTTTCTTTGGGGCCCCTGGACTGTGTCGTTTCTGCCTCTTTTCTCTTCTACGACCTGGTGATGGGGGGAGACTTGGAAGTCTCACTAGCTGATGGGGAGGCAGCAACGTCCTCCATGGCGCTCGGCCCGCTTTTGAGTGCCTCGTATGTTAGAGCCACCCCCTGTTGCTCTAGTTGTGCCACCTGTCCATCAACCCACTCCTTGGTGCGAGCTATGATAGGCTGGGTGATGGTATCCAGGTCCTCGACCTCCTGCTTATCCCAGTTGATGGAGGGGATCGCTAGGTCGGCAACTGCAGGGTACCTCGGGTGCACCAGTGTGGATTCATCTTCCTCAAGTTGGTCTGGCACCGGAAACAGCTGCACTGTCCTTAAAAACTGCACTGTCATTCGCATGTAGTGTCTCTGGCGAACCTCCTTATCATCTCTACAATCTGCCCAAAAATCTTCAACATGGTACAGGTGGGCGTATGCCTGCCCTAGCGCCTTCCTGATGTGGCCCTGGGGTTCCATTCGTGGGCGAGCTGTGTACCATTTAAAGTTGTACTCCTTGAGTTCCTTTTCTGAGTTACCGGCGCATTGAGATGTTTGCAGCCGATACTGGCCTTGGCCGAGGATCATGGGATAAGGGCTCCCTGCTACATCCTTCTGGCAGAAGACTTCCTGAATATGTTGGAGCTGTCGGGAAAGCTCCAGGAGAATAATCCTATCATTTGGGTATTTGGGCAGCTTGTTCGGCCGTTCCGTGAATCTCTGGGCACGGATGTAAGTAAACTTAAGGAACTGAATGTATAAGAAGGCATACTCCTTCAGGAGTGCCCTGGCGCTGTGAGATACCCTTCTCTCGAAGTCCCCGGCTATCAATCTGATAATATGGCCTATGAAGGCATCATTGTTCCGGTGGTACTCCTTTTTGAAGTAGCGGTATTGTAGCTGAGGGTACCGGTCAAAAGGCTTAAGTCCTCGTTTGTGATCTCCATTCGGCACCATGAAGAGCCCACTATATTGCCTCTGATCCGCCAATGAGTACACCAGGTACGAGGTCATGTAAAACTTGTTGCTCTTCTTAACATTTACGAACTACTCGTGGAAGCAGTTGCTAATGATACTTCCCCAGTCAAACGAGATCTTGGTTTCCACATCTTCATTTCCTCGTATGATCTTCTCAATGTAGTAAGCCATCCACTCCTGGAAGTAGGCGGCTGCTGGGAGGCCCATGACTCTGCTTAGCATAGTCACCAAGTCGTGATAGTCCTCTTGAAAATCGCTGCGGAACAGCTCTTGGGGAACTTTTGCAGCACTACCCCGCTTCTCCTTCAACCTGTAAACATTGATTAACTTCTTGATGTTCAATGGATTGGCATCCCATGCCGCCTGACACTGCTCCAAAGTGGGGACTTGCATATGTGGGAATGTCAGAATGTAGAATGTTTTTCTAATTCCTTCCGGAGACATGTCGGCAAGGATATTCCCTTCTTTGTCTACGATTGTCCGGGTATCCGTCTGATAGGCTTCTCGGCAAGCCATTACCAGCTCAGGTGCTATTAGAGACAGCGGGAAGCCAGCAGCTTTAGCGATTCCGCTTTGGCGTATCAATCGTGCATTCTTTGTCTTAGGGTCGACCTTGACCCTCTGGGTGAACTCATCTATGTCCACCTGGCCTATGTTGGTGTCCGAGATCTCTTTCCAATCAGTCGAAACCTTTGACTGGAGCGGTTCACCCTAAAATTGGAACTTCATTTGGTCTTTGTCGTCTCTCCCACGGGCAGCCCTTCCGGATTTCTTACCCTTGTCCCTTTCGGTAGAGGCCCCTGAAGTTCCTGCGGCCGATTCCATATATCCTGCAGGCAAAGGGCGAAGTTAGCACAAGAAAACACCGAAAACGTTAATGTTAGTCTGTATTGCGAGCATATTATATAACCAACCATTCAAATGCATCTTAAATTTAATTTTCTAACAATATTGATTTCACTTTAGGGAAAATGAGCAATCCGGGCCCAGAGGGCCGGACTTCCCTGGCAGGAATGCTGCCAAGAAAGGAAAACATGAGCGAAAGCTCCTGGAGACATCCGTTGGTCAGATCTTATTGTTCTAAGAGACCCATGATGAAGAATGGCCTGATTTAAGACGTGGGTCGAAGTCAGATTCTCGATTGGACTTGATTTGGATCGATTTGGGGAGCTCCGGGGGTTTCAGGCCAGAAGGCAGTCTGGCAAAGGAAGCCGGTGGCGGCGGACGTCAGGCGGAAGTCCGACGGCGGAAGTCCGGAGGCCGGAACCCGGGAAGGCAAAGGTCGGCCGAAAACAGGTTTACTTTATCAGTTTTATACCGGACGGCATTCGGGGCACCGGGACCCGGAGGCCGGGAGGCTGCTAGTTGACGGTCGTCGTGTAATTTTGATCGTTTCGAACGGCGGCGGCGAGCAGACTACCGGAGCCCGGAAGAGGGGACGGCATGAGGGACAGGCCGCAACACTTACTTGTCAATGAATTGCACAGCAGCGGCGACAAGGGAAACGAGATCCAAGACACAGGGCGCCGCGAGGAGACGGCGATGATCTGAGCAGCGACGGTGAAAGGGGAGCCGGGACCCGGGGTCTGGAGGGACAGAGGACGCTGGGCGCCACGAAGGAATAGACAGCGACGACGAAAGGGGAACCGGGGCCCGGGGTCTGGAGGGATAGAGGACGCCGGCCGCCGCGAAATTTTAATACAGCTCGGGCGACGGCGGCGGTGAGAGCGAGCCCGGAGCCCGAGGGTCGCGCAACTAAGAGGGTTTGGCCGTGAGGGACGGTGGAAACGTCACGGAGTTCTGGTGGGGAAACTCCAGACGGCCGGGCCCGGAAGGTCGCGGGGACGCGGAAGCAGGGGCGTCACCGGGAGATTTTGAAGTTTAAAACAGCGGCGAATCCAAGGCGAAAGCCCGAGACAGGAAACCCGGAGGCCCGGGCCCGAAAGGATGGACCTCCATCGGGGATTGTGATTCTGATTCCGGCAGCGACAGGAGGTTTCGGGCCCAGCGGCGTTCTTCGCCCTATGCGAAGAACACTCGCGACACGGATAAGTCCCGAGAGACGAAAAGGGTGATTTCGATGGCCCTCGGCAAATTCGAACACATGGGTTTTGGGCGCGACGCGGGGGTGTTCCTTTTAGACCATTTTAATTTTGTTCTTTAATTCAGTTAAATCCTCAAAATGATTGAAAATGATGGGAGAGTGAACGAGGACGGCCTACCTCTAACTCGTTAAGCGGGACGATGATGGGATGCACCGGGAGAGTTGACAGAACGATGCTGGGGTCGATGATCGCAATGGTGCAGTTTGCAGTGGGCTCCAATTTGGTCGCTGCTCCAATCTACTAAAATTTGCAAGCTAAAATGACAGTGGCGGGCCTCGGTTTATATACCCCATTGGGAATTAATGGCGCAATTAATGCCTCGTACGTCCGCGCCAAAAGTTGGTGAGATTCAAATTCGAGTCGGCGGCGGCGACGAGGGCTTCAGGACCCGGCAGGCGGGAGGCTGCGCAACAACGGCCGCCGCAAATATTTAAGGTGACCACGAACTACGACGGCGACAGAAGGATCGGGGCCCGGATGCCGGGGCGCAGTGGAGAGTTCGCCGCCGAAGGAACTTTCGCACTTCGTTTGGACGGCGGCGGTGAACAACACCCAGGGGACCGAAGGGCGGGCGGCTACAAGGTGTTCGCCGCCGTTGACGACGATCCTGGGATGGAAGTCTGGACTCGGACTTCCGGAGCCCGGGGCCCGAAGGAGCAGAGACCGGCCGGGAAACCCGCAAGGACAACGAGCGGCAAACGGTGGGGCGGGTTCCGAAGGGTGGAAAGATGCCCGGGAAACGCCGCCGGGGTGGCAAATGCAGGAGGGAAACCCGAAAATGGAACCCCGGAGGCCCGGGCCCGAAGGGGCCCAGGGCCGCCCCAGAGCCCGAAAGGCCCAAGGAACGCACAAGTCCCCGGAGGGCACCAAAATTTAAAAGGGGAGCCACGGTCGATCTTAGGATGAAACTTTAGGGTAATACCGACCATGCAAAATGTTAAAAAGAGGGGCACGCAAAATGAGGTAGCTCCAACAGACCCGACAAGGCAAAAGAAAAGAGGGTCCTCGTTCCCAACGGGGCATGTGTGCTGAGGGCACAACAAATGGCGATCCGCTGGAGAACGCTCCGGAGCATTCTAGGGATAAATATTCATTCAGGACCCAGAATCTCTGGTTTCGCAGACCAGAAACGGCTTCTAAGGATGAATCCGGGAGAGCGAGATCCTTAATTGGGTCAGCTTACATGACATCTCGAAAGTGTGTGTAGAGTGAGTTCATTCCTTTCCTAGGGATAGTAACTAAGGTTATTACTCGAACCAAGTGAGCTACATAAGTTGTCTAACACCAAAAGTAACCTGGACATTGCCTCGCTGCCAGTCAGGCATCCATAGCCCCGGCGGAGTTGTCGCTACAATCTCATGGATATTGCTCTACTGCCGGTCGGGCGTCCATCGCCCCGGTAGAGTTATCCAAACACCCATACGGTCGTTTATTTTCTTTGTTCAGAGTTTCTTTTCTCTTCTTTTTTGCTTTGATATTTCATTTCTCTTTTACCGTTTAGCTCGACTGGGTAAGCAGTGAAGCCTACAATGGGTTTGAGACTGTAGTGGTCACTGGAGTAGACTTAAGATTTTTCACTTACTTGGGTGTCGTGACAACCACAGCACGGTCCTTCAGAATTTATTATTATGTAATTCGTGCAAGATTCGAGATGTGGGTAAGAAGATCCGGCGAAGGGTCAAGTTCTGAGCAGAATTCAGACAGGGAAATCATTCAAGGATAGCTCTGCAAAGACCGATAGTCTAGAGTGAATGTTTAGCCAGAGAACATGAAGAACAGACAGCAGAGTGAACCGCTTGTTAGGCAAGCACGGCCACCACAAAGGAGCAGGAAACCTCTCTCCAAACAAAACTGTCGGGAGGGAGAAAGCAAACAACGACGCGAGCAAAACGCAACAAGCAAGAAAGCAACTATTCTAACCTATGCACAGGTATTTACAGTGAGGAGCTCGAAGGAGCTCAAGCTTGGAAGTAATGCTTAAGGTGCTACCCGTTGACCGGCAACGGGACATTTTCACCGGTTAAGTTTTTCAAGCGGAAGGCATTATCTCCCAAAATCTCAGCTATCTGAAAGGGGCCAAGCCAGAGCTTGTCGAATTTATTGTGTCCCCCTTTCTTTTCGTGGGCCTTGTCCCAATATAGGACCAAATCTGCAATCCTAAAGGCCTTAATTTTGGCTCGGCGGTCGAACCATCTCTTCACTACACCCTGATGCTTGGCGAAATTTTCTATTGCGCGGTCTCAGACTTCCTCTAAATGTAAAAGTTCAGCTAAACGAGCCTCCCTATGATCTCCTCCTTCATAAAAGTCGTTGATGAATTGAAGAGTCATAATTTTTAGGTGGATGGGGAATATTGGCTCAAGACCATAGACAAGGTGGAACGGGGAATCACCAAGGGCAGCCTTATGGCGAGTGTGATCAGCCCAAAGGGCGAAACGGAGCTGGGTATGCCAGTCCTTGGGATTCCTATCTAGCATCCTTTTGATCACGGTAATCAAATTCTTGTTTGTGGACTCGGCAAAGCCATTGCCCTGAGGGTAGTAATTAGATGAAAACTTGAGGGCAATCCCATAGTCAAACGCCCAGCTAGCAAATTTTAAAGAAGCAAAGGCAGGTCCATTATCACATACTAGAGCATATGGACAACCAAAGCGATTTAAAATGAAACTTTCTAAGAAATCAGTAACTACTTTAGTTGTACAATGCTTACAAACTATTGCCTCTGTCCATGTAGTACAATAATCAGTAGCGGTCATAATGTACCTGTGTCCCGCAGATGATGGAGGGCTTACCAGACCGATGAAGTCGAGACCCCATTGTGCAAAAGGTCTTACCTCCAGCATGGGCTGTAGTGGGACAGCAGCATTCCTCTCCCTGGTGGCAGCGGTCTGGCACGTATGGCATGAACGGACATGGCCATGGGCATCTTTGAAGACAGTTGGCCAGTAGTACCCCGCCCTTAATATTTGATGGGCCGTAGAAGAACCCGAGCCATGGCCTATACCAAACTTATCGTGAAACTCCCTCAAAACACGTTCTGCTTTCTCCTTGCCGAGGCATCTTAAATAAACGCCCTCATGATTCTTCTTATAGAGAATGGACCCCTGTAACATATAACCGTTGCTTTTCAATTTGAGGGACCTCTTCTGAACTCCTTGCAAATGTGACAGACACTTATGATTGAGCAGAAAATAAATGACATTTTGGTACCACTCTCCCGGGGAGACATCTTCAAGCTGATATTGCTATACCGTGAGTTCAGGTCTGGCCTCTGTTGCTGTTTCGGCCATTGTATGGGTGAGTGCTTGCCCTCTTACCAATTTCATTGGTTGGATCTCCATATCATATTCTTGGAGCAGGGTGACCCACTTGGCCCTCCGTTCGCCCAACTTGTTTTGCATGAGAAGTGTTTTGACTGTTGGGTCAGGGACGATTGCGAACACCTTGTTGCGTAGAATGTAATGTCTAAATTTCTTTACTCCCCTAATGAGAGCGTACGCCTGCTTTTCTATGTTGTGGTAACGCAATTCAGCATCTTTGAGGGGTGCGCTCATGAAGGTGATCGGATGCTCATTTCCCTCATCATTCTTTTGGGTCAACATACTGGCACAAGAATGCTCTGAAGTAAATGAATAAATGTAGAACGGCTTCAAATAATCTAGATTGACCAACACAGGCGCCTCAGCAATGGCTCGTTTGATCTCCTCAAAGGATTGTTTGGCCTCTGGTGTCCATTCAACTTTGGCGTCCTGCTTGAGCATGGCATTGAGAGGTTTGACTATTTCTGCGAAGCTGGTGATGAATTTCTAGACGAAATTAATCTTTCCGAAGAAAGACTTTAATTCCTTCTTGCTGCCCAGGGGCTGAATCTTGAGTAGTGACTCAATGCGCTCAGGATCAATGGAGATTCCCTGCTCTGAGATGATGTGCCCGAGTAATCTGCCTTCGGTCACTCCAAAAATGCACTTCTTGGGGTTGAGAGAAACCCTGAATTCCTGGCATCTCTGAAATACTTTGCATAGGTCAGAGACGTGATCACCTCGCTTCTTGGAGAATACGGTCAGATCATCCATATAGATGATTATACATTTACCGATTAGGTCCTTGAAAGCGATATCTATGGCGCGTTGGAAAGTGGCACCGACGTTGATGAGCCCGAACGACATTCTCCTGTACGCGAATGTCCCCCACTTAGTGGTGAACACAGTCTTGTGGCGATCCTCGTATTGTACCATTACTTGATTATACCCGAAGTATCCGTCGAGGAACGACATCATCTGGGATCCGTTGACAATTTGGAGCACTTCATCCAGTGAAGGCACCGGATAGTTGTCCTTTTCTGAGGCGTGATTGAGATTACAGAAATCCACGCACAATCTGATCTCTCCATTCTTTTTCCTGACCGGGACCAAATTAGCCACCCACGTGGAATGTCTAATAGGAAAGATGATCCTTGCTGAAAGTAATTTCTGCACCTCCTTGTAAACAATAGGTTCTAGCAGGGCATTAATAGGGCGCTGCCACTGACGGAATGGCCTCACCTTAGTCTTTAGAGGGATGGTATGCGTGATGACAGAGGTGTCGTATGTTTTCAAGTCTTCGTAACTCCATGCCACCACGTCAGGATATCTGCGCAAGGCATCCGTGATCCCCTTCTTCTCTTCGGGCATGCATACCTTTCCAATGAAAACATTCTTGGTATCCTCGGCTGTTCCTAAGTTGTGAGTGTTGCACTGGCTGCTTATAGTCTGCTTTTTCGTTTGTCGGTCTTGATCCCTGATCTGATCCAAATTGAATACACGCTCCAGCTGAACCATCCCTCTAGGGATCGTGTTGGTTTTCAGATTGATAACCCCTTCTATGTCTAATTCATCCTCCTGTGGATCGGCTTCATCGATGATTTGGGCAGCAAAGACGTCGGAGCTTGTGATGAATTGGAGTATATGCTTATCATCATTAAAAACCTGCAGGTGGGTGACATTGTCCGGGACCGATGGCGTAGATGTCAACTCAACAATGAACTTCTTAAGCCCTGACAAAGAGAGGGGCTGTAACGTGCTGGCTGCTTGGGCCAAGGCATCAGCTGTGCGATTCTGAGCACGAGGGATCAATTGTATGTTGACCGCATCTAGGCCCTCTAGGAGATCCCACACCCTATGTCTATAATTGGCGAGTCTTCGATCATGGCAAGAATACAATCTCCTGACCTGCTTAACCACAAGTGCGGAATCCTCGAAGACTTGCAGTACTCTCACATTTTTCCTCAAGGCCATAAGAAGGCCAAGGACCAAGGCCTCGTATTCTGCCACGTTATTGGTGCAATAAAACTGTAATCGATGGGCAGCAAGAAATGTCTTACCCGTCAGACTGATGAGTTCGATCCCCGCTCCAGCTCCTTGTTTTGATTTTGATCCATTAAATCAGAGCGTCCAGCACTCAGAGGATTCCTTATCTTTGGGTTTGATTGAGTCTTCATTCTCTTTTGGCTGGGCAGCGGGCCTAGTGACCTTAGGAAGGCTTTCCGGGTCGAGGCAACGATCGGCAGGTGATCTTGGTGGTGCCTCCTTTGGTGTTTCTATTGGAGGAGTAGCGGCTTTCTTAACCTGCTCCACTGTTGCTTGGCACAAGCAACAGTCGAACTCGAAATGAGCAGCGTTGTGGACCCTACACCAATTCGGCAATAATAGGTCTTGAAAATTCATTCTAGCTCCTAGGCTAAGCTGATCTCTTACACATTTTCCCATAAACTCTTGGAAGCCATCGAGCAATCCCCAGTCGTCACTTTGAACTGGCTCGTCATCAGCTTCTGCCAACATTTCTTCATCTAGGGGCATTTGCTCGGAACCCGCCAAGGGGCTACATAATACCAGCAATACCTCATCTACTCATTCTTCCTGAAGCTCAAGCTCATTTTGGTAAGCGAAAGGGCGGTAATTCCCCAAGTCAGTCTCTGCAAATAGCACCTCGCTGAGATTATTATATTCCGTGATCATATATTTCATCCGGGGTTCACGGTCAATACGAATCTGATTTGGCAGCCCCTTCCACGGTAGCCACATATGAGACAAGTCGGTGGCGGTGTATCTATTCAGCGCCTTGGTGAATTCTCTCCCCAGAATGATTCCATAGACATCAGGTATGTCTGCCACTTGGATGTCCACAACCTGCTGTATCCAGGGGTCCGCAGCGATTTGCATGGGGATGCGGTTTATTTCGCCCACGATATTAATCTCTATTTTGTTGAGTTGGGTGACCTTTCTCTTTGAAGGCGTGGGGGTGATGCCAAGAGCTTTGCATACGGCCAAGGGCATAACGTTGGCAGACGCGCCTGAATCGAGCAAGCAGTTGTGCAAATTTTTTCCAAAGACCCTAATAGTAGTCAAGAACGGGGGAGTTTCTGATCTCCCTTGGAGGATACCGATGGGTGTGTCCATTTGAGCTATTTGGCCTTTGTTCCTGTCACTGCCTGTATCCTTGGTTTGTTTAAATTGCTGGTCCTTAGGAGGCTGTCTGCCAGCCCTCTCTGGCTCCTTTTTAGTGTATCTGCCAGCCGATTGATTCATGGGCATATGACTCCTTCTTCCGGTGTTGTCCTGTATCTCTT
>VDFB02345445.1:0-41574 GCA_007258455.2 Sequoia sempervirens
TGTTTTCGATTCAAAAATTTTGATACCATTTGAAAGCTATAGATGTTTTTCAATCAACCTATCAATCAAGACTTTAGTCGTAATTCAAATAGACAATGAATAATAATAATTTATTAAATTCAAAGTAAAGCATAATTTATATTGGTGGAAAGCTGAGAATCTCCTTTAAAAACCCTTTTCATTTCATCAGTTCTTGGTAAAAAAAATGTCGTCAGCCACATACCCTACAAATAGCCATCATATTGCCACTTTTTGGCCCATCAGGATCATGCACATACCCAAATGTTGATTATGAGCTTTTCCCTTTGAACTTTGGCAAGTGTTCCATAACTTTACTAGGAATAACATTTGGAAACCCCAAAATACCACTCAAATTTATGGCTCCATATCTTTCAATGGAGAAAATTCTTTGATGACATGATAGGGGCTGCACACTTTGCATGTTTACATCTGACACCCCATAGGGATATACAGATGGATGATACATTTTTTTCACACCTTTTTCAAACTTCAAATATCAAATCTACATTTTATCATTTACTACCCTATTTCTTGCTTTCATCATGTCCTCAAACCACAATGCATAACTCAAATGCATCTACACCTAAGATCTATATAGTGGGAATATTTATAGAAAAAGTATACTTCTCTAACATAATATAGAGGCTATAAATTATAACTCAGAAGTATGTAGAATAAGCAAGTCTACTATTCCCTTTCTTAGTGCTTAGTTTCACTCAATAGGGAACCAAATTTTTTGAAGACTCTCAAAAATGGTTTTCACACAAATTTATCCTTCTTGAAAACTAAAAAAGTGAAAAATACCTGGATATGTTGCAGCTACTACAAATTCTTCTTCCTGACTAGAAATCTTTATAGATCCAAAACTTTCTTCACATGTTCATCAGGTTTTTTTGACAGAGTCACCACCTCTCTTCATAAAGGACTAAACTTCAAGCAATATGAAGCTCCTTCAAAGATGAATTTCCTTCTGAGTTCCTTTCACCAGTAGAGCACCATAGATTATGAAACTTTTCAAGTCTACTACATCAATTTCTTTCTCCAAGTACGAATTCCTTCAATATTTGAACCAAATTCTCATATCGGTATAATATGTTGCAGCTACTACAAATTCTTCTTCCTGACTTGAAATCTTTGTAGATCCAAAACTTTCTTCACATGTTCATCAGGTTTTTTTGAAAGAGTCACCACCTCTCTTCACAAAGGACTGAACTTCAAGCAATATAAAGTTCCTTCAAAGATGAATTTCCTTCTGAGTTCCTTTCACCTGCAGAGCACCATAGATTATGAAACTTTTCATGTCTACTACAACAATTTCTTTCTCCTAGTATGAATTCCTTCAATATTTGAACCAAATACTCATATCAACAAATAATATGATTCTGTGATAGAATAGTTTGCAACTAGAGATTCAAAGTTCTTCCTCAATAGACTTGCCAATCTATTGGTTATTTTTTTAGAATCAAACTTAATCTCACCATTCACCTATGAATTTTCTAGAATCCAATGATAAATAAAGGCAAGGATTAGCCAACAAACAAATAAGGATTCTTCGGCCCTTACTTATACACTTTACACTTTGTGAAACCGAGGAGGGTAATCCCAATAATGTTCACATGATATTCTTGTTCCATTTGATCATAAACATTAGAACACAAATAATTCTCATATTGAGGATCAACTAATAGATCATATCAAAGAAGTTGGCTACTTCTTTGACAATAGTTCATATTTAGAGCCTGCAAAAGGTAATGCCTACTATAATTGTAACCCATTTCAATGAAATTGATTTAATGAATGGTTTGTTACTGAATTAATCAACACAATGCAAGATGATTACCTCACTTTAACAAGTACCTCATCCTTGGAAAGGATTCAATACTAATACCCACCTAATTTGACAACAATTTTCACACATGACATTATTTCAAGCTTTGAGAATACTACTTTACAATATTTCAACATTATATGCCAACCATCACTTTTTACTAGCATCGTATCACTTTATTTAATATAAACCTATAGTTCTATTCAAGCATTTACACCAATTCTTTGAATTAATAAGCAAGAATAAAACCATACATCATTTGGAAATCAATAAAGAAAAATAAGATAACCCTTGATTATATTATTTATATTTTCTAAAACTAGTACATGTAGAAGAGAAAATGGTGTCGAACTTGGACTATTCTATTCTATTAAGCTAGTATTAATATTAGAGCTTCATATACACATTAGAATACTTGAACCTAAAAATTGACGCTAAATTTTTTAGTATCCTTTACAATTCTCTGTGTGATCAATTCTAGAGCAACCAAATGACCTCTTTGTAACCGGCCCTAAAATCCCATTTATAGAGATATGGGAGTGACAAGCATCAGGCTAAATTATAATTACAATCACATTTGTGTTTGATAGTTAATTTCACTTTAATTTTAGAGATTCCCCAGTCAGCTACATTTACTCATTGAAAAATGGGGGAAAAGTAAAAAGAAAAAAAAGCGTTCAAAGTTCATTGAAGAAGACCATCCATCCTTCCAAAAGGCATTGTTTGTTGTTGCAGTAGTGCCAAAATCCCCTTTTCATGTTGATAAAAAAATATTCTCCATCAACACCCGAGGAAAAAACACATATATCAACAGGAAAATGCATATTTTCCATAGAAGCAATGGTGTCCAACACCTCCCCTTCACACTAGCCAAAAAGGTTTCCACATCAACATCAAAAACAAAAAACCATATACTTGTTGAAGGGGATGAGTCCACTATAGTTACAATGGTGTCATAAAAAAAAAATCATAATAGGGGTGATAGTCTAACTCTTAAAAGTTAGAATCAACACACCCACTCCACGTTCTTTCAAAAATTGGAGAAGCTACTACTCTTCCCTCATCAGAATCCTCATGTGGCACCAGAGTGAGAAGGTAATGGCCATACTCTAGGTCAGTATCTCCTTCATCACCTGAAGGGCTATATGAAACCTCTATGGGAGAGTTGTGTCGTCCCATATAAGAATCATAAGCCTTGTGGTACTTGTTATTTTTCTTACCACAAGACTTAGTTGCTCCTAACACCACCCTTCTTAGTTTTACCATGAGCACTCCTCCTACCCTTTGGCATTATAGGAACTCTTGATGTGCCAAGTTGATTTTCAGTGCATTTTCATGGGACTCAAGCAAACTAAGTCTTCTAGACCTTTAGAATAGGTGGTAAGACACACTAGGTTTACTCATTCTCACAAAGAAAATAGTAATAGCCTATGAATTCCCAAGTACAAAGAAACTTCACAAATTTGTGGGATAAAAACACTTCCCAACTACGTGCAAATTCTATCAACCCATGTGAATTTATTAACAAAAATGACCCTTGCAAACCGCAGATAACAAAACCCACAAATCCCATAGTAGTCTTTCTAGACTATCCAATTGATATTATAATAATGTGGACACCAACTTACCTAGGAGGAAGTAACTTTAATGCCTCTACAACTTTTTTATCCATATACAAGTTTTACGCCATCTTCTTCACGAACTTAAGCTTAATATCTCACCTTTTGATTGCAAATTATGAAGAAATATATGGCTTCCAACTCCCATTTTAACAAGATATTTGAGTGTTTCGACCATTAATGATTGGGGAAAGCTTGCACGAGTGAGTTGACAATCAATCACTTATTTTTGAATCTCATTTTTTGATCATCCATCGAGATGGATCAACATATAAATAAAATCAAGGTAATTGATTACGAAAAGAATATTTCATGTACTTGTTTCCTTTGTCCAATTAGTAAAACACATATGGATAGACATCCACACTATCTACACGCTTAATCACCCACTTAATATTTAAGAAAGCCTATCGTGTTCAGTTTTCCCACTCACACATGGGAATTAATCCACTTCCAACTCATATCAATAGGACGACGTAATATGATGTTAAGGACTTTCAAATATGGTTTTCACACCAAAATTTATCTTTCTTGAAAACCAAAAATTGCAAAATACGTAGACATGTTGCAGTTGCTACAAATTCTTCTTCTTGACTAGAAATATTTGTAGATCTAAAAATTTCTTCACATCTTCATCAAGTTATTTTGACAGATTTGCCACCTCTCTTCAAAATTGACTGAACTTCAAGCAATATGAAGCTCCTTCAAAGATGAATTTCCTTTCGATTTCCTCTCACCAATAGAGCACCATAGATTGTGAAACTTTTCAAGTCTATCAAGACAATTTCTTTCTCCAAGTATGAATTCCTTCATTATTTGAACCAAATGCTCAAATAAAAAATTAATATGACTTTATGATAGGACGATCTAGAATTGGAGATTCAAAGTTCTTCCCCAGCAGAGTCACCAATTTGATGCTTCCCAAATCTGCAATCCACTTGAATCCTAAAGGGTTTCCAAACCTAACGGTCAAAATCAAGGAGAGACTTGGGAAACAAATGAGAGATTGAATTAAAACCCTTTCTCCTATGCACTTTTGGCTCTGTGAAACTTGAGATGGTGATCCCAACTGTGTATTTATAGATACTTGTGTGACAAAGTACCCAAAACACTACTAAACAAATAATTATCCTTCAAATGTTAAATGGACATGCTACACTAAAGGTTTGGATGACCTTCATGGTACTGCTTGGTTTTAACATGAGAGATGTAAAGCATTAAATTCCACACACACCTTCAACAAGATAGACGAGTGAATTTTATTTTAAATTGTAGCTACTCAAAAAAAATCCCAAGAAACTGCAACATTAAAAGACTAGTGCCATATTCTAGGGTAGAGTCACCTAAACCATGTAAATTAAAATACATCACAACATTCATTCGTTCATAACTATGCCTATCAGATGATGCATTACACCATTGATACCATAAAATTAACTTGTCATACTTGTCATTCAGAATATTGTGTCATTTACACACAAATATGACAATGCCCTAAATACATTCTCCATTACATGACTTAGAAAACCACAATAACTAAAACCAACACATTTTCATGAAAAACTAGTTACAAAATACAATTTGCATGAGATAAAAAGAATGAACAACTTCTATTTCGAATATGAAAAAAAAACCCCACTTGAGGAAAATACAGATACCCTAAAATGGAAATCTTTGTAGACATCTGGCATTATGGGAATCTCAAATCAAAAAAAATCATCTCCATCATTAAGTTCCCATTCTGAACTTTGCATTATTTCCCGCCTCTGCATTTTCCTTGCATTCACCCCTATTCTACAACAAAAATTTACCCCTCTTTGTGAAATAATTCACTCCATTCATTTTACCCTGCAACTACAAATGTTTTTGTTTTTGAAGTGACAGATTTTACTCCTAGCAAAGAAGACCTTGGTTTTTGATCTGTAAACTAGGACATTAAAGTTTTCCAAAACTTAATCCAATTACAGATTTAATTCCTGATCCAACAGTAATGCATGATTATGTATCTTAACCATTGAAATTATGAAACTGAGTAATCCTTTCAAACACTTTAAATCAATTATCTGTAATAACATTCATGAGAGAGCATAATACTGAAATAAATGAGAGAACAAGAAAGAGATAGAAGAGAGACACAAACAACTTGATAACAGAGTTCGCTCAATTTGAGCTACGTCTCCAGGTCCGCTTCTCAACGTTGGATCGCTTTATTGATATCACCAAGCTTCAATAGCCTTCTTACAATTTCCAAGCTTTAATCACTCATAATCTCTCTTTGCAATTTTACAATTTTTGGTGTAACAACACCTTGTAATTTCTCTCCCAAAAATTCCTCAAAAGAGTATAAAATTTTCTCTCAAAAAACACATCTGAATTATTTCTCCACAAAAATGCATAAAGGCCCTATCACATCACCTTCTTTTATACATAAATTTTGCATATGGGGTTAAAAACCACCATAATAAATAAAATAACAATTTAACCCCCCTCCTTTGGCTTTTATAATTATAAGCCTTACAAAAAAACACTAACCCGTTTATATAAAACAATAACTTCCCCATTTTAAAAATAAAACATTAAACAACCCCTTAATAAAACATTTGGAATTTGTTTTTTAATCCCTTGTCTTATTATATTCACGGGCTATTTGAGTTTATGGGGTTGAGTTTAAAAATAAAATAACAATTTAGTGTTATTTTAGGAGGTTTTGTTTTTTTTTATGAGTTAATTTTTGTTGATTTTTAGGAGATTTGGATCCCACCAAATCCGATTGGGATCCCACAAAATCCGATGGATTTTTGTGAGATAAAATAATCCTCCACACCTTATTTTCAAAAATAAAGCATGGTACGTGAATTTTGTGAGATTTTTGCCACATCACCTGCAACTCCCATGTCACCATCTAGTCAATTGCCATGTCACATGCTGACATCATCATTTTGACTAAAACTTTGACTGGCTCTATTTTTCTCATATGACTCTGTTTTCGAAACCGAGGATAGTTCAGAATCAGCACAACAAGCACTAGACTTGGTGTCATTTTTGCTTGGATGTGAGACAATCAAATTTCACCTTTTTGAATGCTTGATTCGCCTATTTGACAAACCTTTGAAAGCATAACTCTGCATATGACCTCCTTTTGACGCAATTCAGGTTGCGTCGGGATCGTGTCAGCGAGCTCTATCCAATGATGTCAAGTTTGAGAGATTTTGAGACTGTGATATTTTTGAGATTCTTGGATCCTCCTGGATCATTCCTCCCCATTGAGAAGCTTTTGGACCTCCAAAAGGTCTATTTTCAATTTAAGTGAGGGAATTTTTGCCTCACTTGCCCGGTATCATTTGTCCTTCCTTCTTGGAACCTATGCATCTGACTCATCACAACAACAATCAAAACTGCACTGATATTGTTAAGTACATTATCCATAGACACATCCACATTCAGTGTTTTTGCTACCAACCATACACTACTAAGAAGTAGAAGGCTGAATAACAAAACTAAATTTGTAGATGAGAAAAAGAATGTACCAACATCATGCTTGTCTTTCATAACTGGAACAACCTCAGGCAATGAAACTTCTTGTGGTACAGACATAAGTGCCAAATTATTGCTTGCATTAACTACCCTTTTCAATTGCCCCATTGTCACAAAAGATCTATTAGTCTTAATTGGATGAGAATGCACAATGTATTCAATTCCTTCCTTAAATAAATGATACTGATTATGTTCCCTGTAGAAGATTGCCTTTCTATCATATAAGTATGGGCTACCCAACACAATGCCACAAATATCAAGTGGAACCACATCAAATTCAACCTCATCTATAAACTTAGATGTTATTGCAAATCTCAAATTGCATTGCTTAGTTAGTTGCAATCTATTATCATTGCACACCCAACCTAATGGATAAGGTTTCTTATGTGGCTTTGTTTCCAATCCCAACTGTTTAACAACTTCTTCTAAAATTAAATTAACTTGGGACCCACTATCTATCAGTGTATCAATCTTAGTGTTCTTAGAAATCACCCTTATATGAAACAATTCACATCTTTTGTTATCTTCAGGAACAACATGACTTTTAGAAGTAGAAGCACATGAAACATCAGTGGAAGAATCATTACCAACAAAAGCTTTACCTTTCAAACCAGCAACTGTTATCTTTGTTTCGTCATCAGAATCTGATCCAAGATCTTGAATGATAGTTGCAGCCTTTTGCTTTCCTTTACAATCCTTAAACCACTTTGGCTTTAATTCTGGATGCAATTTCCAACACTTCGCATCTGCGTGCCCATTCTTTTGACAATGTGAACAAGTAGGCTTTTCACCTTCCTCTTTCTTCATGGTGGCTACTTTCTTCTCCTTTCCCTTTTTATTGCCTTCAGTTGGAGGAACAAATTCCTTCTTTGAACTGAAACTTATGTTCTTTCCACCTGCTTCAATATGAGTTGCTTGTACACACACTTCATCAAAGTTAGATGGATTAAACATCAAGATTGTATGTTTCAAATGTGAATGCAAACCACATATATACTTTAATAAAGTTTCTTGTGTATAAAGAGGAATTCCAAGAGTGAGTGCTTTCTTCCTAAACACCTGTGTATACTCTTGCACCATTTTTTCTTTACCCTGTCTCAGATTTTTCCAATCCATAACAACTTATTGCATATAACCCAAAGGATAAAACTATTTCTTTAAAGCAGAAGTAAACTCATACCAAGATGAAATGATTTTACCATGTGTAGCAAGATCATCTTGAATCTTACTCTCCCACCAAACCAATGTAGTGGCTCCCATTCTAAGAATAGCTAGCTGTATTTTGGAAGAATCATCCAAGATTTGTTGAACCCTGCAATACACTTCGATCTGCTTAAGCCAGGTATCCAATTTCTCTACATCCAATTCACCATTATACATAGGCAACTCAAATTTAACATCCATTTTTAACAAAGGTGTTTTCACAACTTGTTTCTTTTTAGAAGAGTTAGACAAAGAAGAGGAAGACGATGAAGAAGATGAAGAGGATGGGGATGGAGGTTCAGGAGGGTCACCACCACCTCCTACTCCTTTACCTTTGCCTTATTTCGAAGTAGTTTCATTTTCCTCCTTCTTTCTATTCTTATCTTCCTTTCTCTTCTTTCGTTCTTGCCTCTCTTGGAAAAGAACTTCCACCATAGCTTTCACTTCAAGAAAAGCTTTCTGGAAAGCTTTCTCATTAAGCTCTATAGAACTTTGTTCACCTGCCATCTCTGATCGTGGAAAAGTCCTTCGTTTCCCAATCTCTGGGTTGAATTCTGTAAGTGCACCTTCTCCTTGCTTCAGTTTCAACCTGGTTAACATTCACCACTTGCAATTTTCCTGTTAAAATGCTCTAATACCAACTTGATCTATAAACTAGGACGTTAAAGTTTTCCAAAACTTAATCCAATTACAAATTTAATTCCCGATCCAACAGTAATGCATGATTATGTATCTTAACCGTTGAAATTATGAAACTGAGTAATCCTTTCAAACACTTTAAATCAATTATCTATAATAACATTCATGAGAGAGCATAATACCGAAATAAATGAGAGAACAAGAAAGAGATAGAAGAGAGACACAAACAACTTGATAATGGAATTCGCTCAATTTGAGCTACGTCTCCGGGTCTGCTTCTCAACGTTGGACCGCTTTATTGATATCGCCAAGCTTCAATAGCCTTCTTACAATATCCAAGCTTTAATCACTCATAATCTCTCTTTGCAATTTAACAATTTTTGGTGTAACAACACCTTGTAATTTCTCTCCCAAAAATTCCTCAAAAGAGTATAAAATTTTCTCTCAAAAAACACATCCGAATTATTTCTCCACAAAAATGCATAAAGGCCCTATCACATCACCTTCTTTTATACATAAATTTTGCATATGGGGTTAAAAACCACCATAATAAATAAAATAACAATTTAACCCCCCTCCTTTGGCTTTTATAATTATAAGGCTTACAAAAATCACACTAACCCGTTTATATAAAACAATAACTTCCCCATTTTAAAAATAAAAACATTAAACAACCCCTTAATAAAACAATTGGAATTTGTTTTTAATCCCTTGTCTTATTATATTCACGGGCTATTTGAGTTTATGGGGTTGATTTTAAAAATAAAATAACAATTTAGTGTTATTTTAGGAGGTTTTGTTTTTTTTTCACATGAGTTAATTTTCGTTGATTTTTAGGAGATTTGGATCCCACCAAATCCGATTGGGATCCCACAAAATCCGATGGATTTTTGTGAGATAAAATAATCCTCCACACCTTATTTTCAAAAATAAAGCATGGTACGTGAATTTTGTGAGATTTTTTCCACATCACCTGCAACTCCCACGTCACCATCTAAACAATTGCCATGTCACATGCTGACATCATCATTTTGACTAAAACTTTGACTGGCTCTATTTTTCTCATATGGACTCCATTTTTCGAAACCGAGGATAGTTCCAGAATCAACACGACAAGCACTACAACTTGGTGTCATTTTTGCTTGGATTTGAGACAATCAAATTTCACCTTTTTGAATGCTTGATTCACCTATTTGACCAAACCTTTGACCAAGCATAACTCTGGCATATGACCTCCTTTTGACACAATTCAAGTTGCGTCGAGATCGTGTCAGCGAGCTCTATCCAATGATGTCAAGTTTGAGAGATTTTGAGACTGTGATATTTTTGAGATTCTTGGATCCTCCTGGATCAGTTTTATACACTGAATATTTTAATTCACTTTCTCAGGCTCTGCAACCATTTTTTCCCATGCTTCATATATTTTAACTATTTCACTTGAAAGCTTATTGCTTTTAACCATGAAATTTAAAACTCATTTTCTTGAGCTGCATTTTATTGTGCATTTTACATTTAAAATCTTTCTTTTATGTTGAGCACCATAATTATTTGTCAGGAAATATAAAATATTTACCCATGCAGATTATTTCTTCATATTGAAAAAGTCTTTGGTGCCCAACAATAACTAAGTTTACTTTGTTGGTGAATTCTTTTAAAGCTTTTATCAGGCATATAACCTTTTAAAGTATTTTTAACTTACCATCAAAAATAACTTCAAACATTACCTTTATTAATTTACCGTAGGCTCCATATAGTTATTGAGTATTGAGGAAGACTACATGGAGCCTCCCTACTCCCCTGCCGAATGACACTTCATGCTAGTGGGTCCCCCGTAGGCTAGCAAGGGTTGGTCTATATTTGTCCACACCAGGCGCACTTGACTGTTCATCGAGCCTTCCCATGCCTTTGGCATTTTGCTACATCTCACACTATGTTGCTCCTCTTTGAACCCTCACTACCTCAAGAAAATGTATACAATATCCAACATGCAACTCGATCTCCTTCACATCAAAGCTATGTGTACATAAGCTCACCTAACTAGTATTTGGTAGAACACATAGTGCAGTCATTAAATCGAACATTATTTGATGAACCCCGTCCACAATACATTTTTTCTTTTAAAGCAATGAAGTTGAAAACCTCTGCATTGTACATGTGATCGAAGGGCACCAAATACATTTTACTTAATACTATTGATGTACAATCTCTCCACAACTCTTCTTCATGAATCCCCACTTCCACACCATCAAATGCTGACGTTAGCATTTTACCCCCTTGGCTGGCAAGGAAGGCCTATTTTGAAAGGTGTTCAAGCCACATATAACATAATTGGATTCTAGTGCCAATGTAAAATTTCTTCAAACAATTTTAATACATTTTCACCACAAGCATCACAATTCCCCTGCACCATGTGCTTCATTTTCCCATGCACAAGCATCTAAAGAAAGATGTTACCCACATTAGTATCTTGTGCCTATGTAAAAATTCCCTTTCCAATGAGAAATCGACCCCTTTGGCTAGCACGACGGCTACCTATGGCTTCTATCCTTCATCATGGGATGTTATACTACAAAGTGTAAGGAGTTACCTAGCCAACACTACCTCCCCTTATGATTTTCTTCACCCCCAAAAAATTTGATTCAATCCACCAAACATTTAAGTTCCCCATTCTTGCACTACGCTACCTTTTTGTATTTACTTTTTAGTGTAAATAGCAAATACATTCAAAATTAATAGGGTAACTACCTGATAAACCCATAGTTAGGTAGGGTTCATTTGACTTTCATCCAAGAACAGTCAGTGGTCTTCCTTTCCATGTATTTTCCTTCACTTCCTATTAACCTTGAATCTTGCTTGCTTCTTTCTTAAGGCCATTGATATCTTGAACTTTAGCTACACTAGATCCTTTTTATAATCATAGACACATTTTATTTTCCACTATATAATTCAAAATTGTTAGAGGGCAAGATCCATTTCATTCTTTATTTGTCTTAGATTTGAAACAAAAATAGTGAAAGTAGCTTTGTGCCCTTAGGGGACAACAAACCCCTATAGGACTATCTATTGCCATCTTCAAATATTTGAATTTCTCTATAAACCTGATAGGTATGATGAGCACCCTGAATTGTCACCTTACTTCAATCAAATCTATCAGACTTTGAATCGGCTTTACAATACTTTTCATCTTTAATTCCCTCATATTTGTCAAATTTCCCTATCAGATTATCACTTCCATTTCTCTCCCTTAAATGCACATCCTTTCTCTTATCAACAAGAACCTTCTCAACATCACTATTTTTGTAGATTTGTTTGAATTATCACATAAATATTTAAAGATAAGCCAATCATCTATTTTTAATTCCATGTTTCCAAACATTCATAAAGAATGATTTATAAATTTATCCCTAATCAATTATAAATTTAAATGGATCCCATTTTGAATCTCATGGCTCATGAATTATAAATTTAAATGGATCCCATTTTTGAGTCTCTTCCCTAGTAGCAAGACGTAAATATGCATCCACATAATTAGGAAACTTGAACAAATTAGCTTTTTTAAAAATGATTTTCTTTTTCAGTACATGTAGCTATTCAAACAACCAAACAAAATTAAACAGTGTTGTGACTTTATCCCATGGTAACTCAAGTGAAACACCACCCTCCATAAGAAACTTGATATTTAGGGCTGATATTTCAACTAAACATATGTAGAGAAAAGTTTTTGAAGTAACAAACATGAAGGAGAATAGACAATTTCTCTATCCAATAATTTGTCGAACCCAAGGGCAATGATGGTCAAATCTTACCACATAGTTATCACATATAGAGCAATGGGAGAAACACTGAGGACAATATACCATGCAAGTTTTACGATAATTGACTTTTACTAGCACCCGATTTACCATTACATCTTTGGTATGCTAAAGTGACAATCAAGAGGTTTTCCCACTAGAATGTTGAACCAAAATTTTTAGACTTTGAACAAATCATATTGTTGTTCACCTTCATGTGGTTTTCATTTAATAGCATAATGCTCATAATTCATTTTCAAAGATTTAGGCATGGAAATTTAAGTTTCATGCGCCTGTAACTCAATCAATACTGTCAATTATCATCATGCCCTTCCATCTTATTTTGTCTTTCATAATTATCATGTACTTTATGCATGGGTTTTTACTTTAACTCAATCGCTTTGCATGCACTTTGGATAGACCCTTCTATTTCATATTCATAATAATCATTGTCCTTATCTTTGAAACTTCCACCATATGTTCTTTATGCTCATGTATAACCATAGCACCTTATAGGATCACATTCCTTAACAAAATCACTACTTTCCTAAGCCAAATGGTGCATTCCTCTATATTGATAAAGGTAGGCTTTTCTTGACTAGTATATCTCAAATTCTAGTTAGATTTTGAGGTAGTTAGATTTTTTTCACTATGCCATGAAACTTTTTTGCAAGAGGTCTTCAAGACATTAAATCTGAAAATAACAATGAGTTTATAGACATTGTATCCATAGTTCAGATCACAAATGTTTCCTTCATAAGCTTGCTTCCCCAATGAAGATAAAATTCAAATTCATAGTAATTATTAGGGTTTTCCCCACTTGACAAGTGTTGTTCATGGTTTCAATTTGTAAATTTGACTAACCATTGGCATTTGTTGTTTGCAAGTAAGGGTCTTTATTGACTGATTTCAAGAAAATGTAGCAACTAGCATCTGTAATTTTTTAGAGCTCCATTATAACCCTTAATCGATTAGATTTATTTGTGATAAAAAAAAAAAATAGAAACTAAAACACCTCAACACCTTGCATAATAGAACACCAAATTTACTTGGAAAATCCAAGAAGGGAAAAAACATGATGAGGATTAGCTCACAATATAAATTAATTGCAACATTGATTACATTAGACTCACTATCCAAGGGATCACTACCCAAAAGAAAGAAGGGCTAATTACCAATGACTGACTTGTAGATTACAAAAAAGAATAAAGAATAATTTTATAGGGATAAATCCATCTCAATGCAATAGAAAAGTCTACCAAAGCACCACCAACACATTCACAACCTTACTCAAGATTGTGGACACCCTCTACTCACTACTTCCAGTAGTATAACTCATTGAAGCTTGCACTACACTTCATAAATTTACGCTTCACAACTCTACAATTCACATCACTTGCATCATACTTCTTTCTACACACATCCATCATCAACAAAACACTTATTATACCTTCTTCAACCTTGAAAACAATCTCCAAGGTTGGTTATACGCCTCACCCATGCAAATTTGAATTAGGTTGTCACAAGAACATTCATGTGAAGGAAAGGAATGAAGGTAGACCACAACACACCTTAATTTGGACCTAAATCCACTCATAAATAACATTCCACACTTACACAAACACTGAAGCTAATCTGTAACTAGTGTAAACACCCAAGGTCAGTTGAACCCATGTAAAAACCATTAAAGACATAAATACACACTTCATTTGATCCAAGGATAACTCACGAACAACATACATCACTTGAACACAATCTATAATATTCCATAAACACCCTAAAATCCAACAAATTCCCTCATAACAAATTTCACCTGAAGAATGTACATGCCTAGTACACTCAAACAAACTTTCATATATTGTAACTTATGAAACCACCTTGCAGAGCACCAAACAATGAAATAATTCAACTGAAGATAGATATGAGAAATTTATCAAGAATACTTTAATATCCACAAGAGAAACAATTAAACTATAAAGAAATGTAGAGGAAAACCATTTCTCCCAAACACCACTGTAATACACAATTCACATAGTGGTGAACACAACTTTCTCTGCACAATAATCCAGACCAAAAATAATTGGACATAGCTCCTTTGAACACCTCTAACCAACATATCCAAATTGCACAAGCAAATCTTCAACCCAAAAAAAATGCACAAAAAACTAGAACACCACTTTATATGCCATAACACCTCTTTAACATATTGTTTCCTCTTTTATTCAAATTTTATCGAAAAAACATGGAAACCAAACACTAGAGACACCTTCTCATCATTTTCAATCCTTCATCATCACCACTAAACCAAATGCAAGACAACTCAACTATACATCCATAAACAAAATATTATCAAAGTAACACTAAAGGTTGACACCAGTAACACTTACTAATGACAACATAATGCAACCAATCAAAGAATCACTATAAAATTTCAACAATCTTCCCATATACCTATTTACATCAATGACAACACAAAAATAAGCTTGTTTGACATCAATGACAACACATACTACACATACTTGCAACAAACTCATGAAATTTTCTACTAAATTTAGTGATAGTTTGTCACATAGTTGAAATACAATGGAGGATATTTTGGTAACGGTTCTAATATCATATCGGGAAAGTAAGGGGTCCTCATGCACATTAAAATACATACAATCTATAAAAAGGACCAAGTCCTATTAACTAGGGTGATGACATATATAAAGGTTAATGGGTAGTCAAAGGTCCACATACCTATTAAATAAATTATGGCCATTTATAAAAAATAATTGTAAAAAGTAAATATGTACCTACATATATATGACACCTATTTTACCAAGTAATATTATATTTATATTAATCTATTGAATTGGAATAATAAAGGAGAGTACCTTTTTTTCTTTATATACTTAGTGGAATATTCATGTATGACCATAGTAGGTTAAAAATAAGTCAGGTATATGAAAAACGTTCTCAAAAGATTGTCATTGAGTAGCTTATCTATAATTTTTTAGGAGTTTTGAATGTAATGATAGTCTTAGATTTGACCCAAAGTTTTCCAAAAATATGGCTACCCTCTATAGTTGGAAACCACTATCCATTTTTAAACCTTTGTGCATTTGACCACTAGTATCTAATTGGGATGCAAGAATAGGTAACTATTTCTTGAACACTCTCAATACAATGGTGAGCTTATATTTAATCTACAAATCTATCATAGGCACCTACATTTCAAAGTCGCCATACAAATCCACAATTTAATCTAGTATTTATATCCCACCCTTCTACTTTTGTAGATATAAGTGAAGATCCTAAGTATTTTAACAAAATATAATTTACACTCTAAGATATCCCAAATGAAGAAAAAAAACTCAAATTTCTATGATATTTTTAATATTTGGCTACAAATATAGTTAGCTAAGATCTAGAAGTCTAATGTAAACCATAAATAACTCAAAGGTTTAATATTGTGAGATTAAATTTCATTCTTATCAAGCACCACAATTAGAATATTCAATGTGTATGAAATATGAGAACCATTGGCTATATAGGCCAAGGTGAAATAAATGAAAACATAATTTAATTATTAGTTTTAACCTTATGGCATGATGTACATAAAGTAATCATACCTTAAAAGTGCTCTAAGTAAACTAAAGTGACAATGTGTGAAAATGACATAATACAAGAATTAGTTAAGGAAATAAACCTAATCACTCCAATGCTCCCCTTAAGTGAAAGATAAGGGGAATGAAAAATTAAAAAATCAAATTTTATTCTCATATAATTATTTTTCTATTATATAATCAAGTTGAGCATTCCAAGTAAATACTTTATGAAATATTTATTTCATTACTCATATGCGGATTTGTGTGTTTAGTATATTCAATTTAATTTGGTGATTATATATATTTATTTTAAATATTTTATTAGTACTAGGGTAGTAACAACATCCTATGCTCCTATCTGTGTGAAGGTTAGTACAAAAGAAAATATATCATATTCAAATTTGGGTTCTTGACCTAGAATGCACTTATTCTTTACCTTTTATCACTTTGCCTTTTTTATTTTAATTTAAGTTAATTATAATCATGGTTAAATATTAGAATTTATATTAAGATTTTAATTGATTTAAACTTGTCTCATATTTGTGAACTCACCAACTCTTTTGCTTGCTAACCTTTAACATTGAGTTTAGCACATGAATATTTATATCTATATTTATAACTATATCTATATTAATACTTATTTATTAATTTTTATCTACATATCTATCTATTTATGCACACAAACACAAACACACACACATATATAAACACAATTAAGTTTATAAAATGATTTCTAAGGTAAGTGAACTTAATTGGAAAAAATAATCTATTGAACAAAAAGTAATAAGAGGAAGTATTTTACTCTTTTTAAAAATGTATTCCTTTATGGATAATGATTGCAACTAGCCTTTGAGATACTCAATTATAGAAATATCTATCGATATAAACAAATGGGACATTTATCTCCATTCAAGAGAAAATGTGCTTCACGACATCTTCTATAATTGATGTAGGGATGCCATTTGATCCATCCAATGGACTAAGAATTTACATTTTTACCCTATACTTGAAAGAAGCAAAAAACTAATTGTCTTGAATTGGTCTAATTAATCCATTAATAGGGATATTCTTAACTTCGGTATCATGTGAATTAGCAATCAAATTAAAGAACAAAGATTGAATTGAAAAATATAATCACTAAGGTTCTTGTTATATCTTTGGGCACATAAACATAAATTAGAATGAATTACTATAAGGAACATTCTAAGTTTTAAAATATTAAGGAATGATTGAATGGGATAATTAAACGTGTGACTACACCACTAAGGAGGTGAAAATAAGCACTCAATAGAGAAACATTCTAAGTGCATAAAAAAATTCTTTCATAAGGAATCCTCATAATGATGGAGAAGATTATTTAGATCAATAGGTAAATAATAATTTTAATTGAATGATATTATAGATTCTCCATATATTTAGACACATCCTCTAATTTCTATGTTGAAAATGATAGGATTTATCCTCAAACATTACCTAATATAAAATAATTTTCTATACCTATTCCGAAGGTTTCATTTGGTATCATTAATAAATGTATTTTGTAGGTTTTCATGGGACTAAGTTGTAAGGTTATTTTTTCCTTGATCAACCCCTTGAAACTGAATAATAACCGAAAAATTGGCCAAGTGCCTAAAATGAATATTATTTAATCCTTTTACCAAACAGAATAAAATGTGTCGATATTGATTTCTCTCTATAACGATTGAACACTTGATTGCACTTGATGATAATAGGAAATTAGAATAAATGGATTCTATGTCCTTAGGTACTAGCACCTAGCATCAAATTTTTTAAAACCTGTAATTTAAATTTTAAATTGAAATGAACAAGTTTGTAGTTATGGACTTGTTATGTTAGAAAATGATGGTTAGATATATCTTAAAATAAATAAATGGAGGTAGATGCATAGACAAGTGTAATAATTAGGTGGTTAATATGAAATTATAGGTATATGTGTGTCTGTAAATAAAACGGGTTGGACTATATGTGAAAAGATATTTTAATTTATAAATAGCTAATCAGACTAGTAGAATGACCCCGAATTTACACAATATCATGTTCTTTGTTAGTATGTATGTCTTAAAATATTAGCTGAAAAGATGCACAAAAATAATAAAGAAATGGCATGAGTATGCAAATGTCACAATCATAATATTATACAATTACATTTTAGTTAAATTATACACATATATATTGACCTAGAGGTGACATTTGAAGAGTTTTATCATTATCAATTTATTTAAAATACTTAATATTTTTTATTTATCAAATAAATAGCTCACCCTAAAAGATAAATAAACTAATAAAATGAGGAAATTGAGTACTATGTGGCTCAATAAAATAAATAATTAAAAAAATTAAATACAACCCCCATTTAAACCATCAACAAAACTATGTGGTTGATTAGCTATAAAACCTAAGAAAACATATTATTTTATATGAAAGTTAATCAAAAGTTAAACTTTATTGTTCCCATAAATTTCATTACAATATATTGTTTTGAAATATATTTATATCCCTCTAAAGGAAGAGATAAGATTGAAATGGCAATTACATATGTCGTCCATTACATTATCATAAATGATATTATTTAGCTATATAATAGTGAAAAGGAAAAATAGTATGTGTGCAAAGGATTTCAACATGATCTTGGAGTACTTTCAGTGCTTTATACGCTCTTGAAGGATATGAATTCCCATATACCTGCATATGTCAAATAATCAAACTATTTTGTTAGTTTTATAACTTGGGAGACTTGAAAAATAAATAAACTAAATTAATTATTAATAAAAAGCAATACCTTCCAAGCATCATGGTAGTTGCCTGTGGATTAGTACCAGGAGAATCCGTATATATTGAAGCATCCACAACCCTTAGATTGTTAACACCATTAACTTGATACCTTTTGTCAACCACCAAACCAGCTTGACAACCTCCATGGTAATGGTTAAATGTCGATAGTGTATCATTGCAGAAATTGGCCAAGGCATCATTTGATAGATTTGTTGGTAATGCCGTTCCAAGAAATTGAAGGTTTTTAGAATGTGACCCATTATTAGTTACTGCAAACTTTTGAATAGAGGATGTCATACTTATATTAACCATTACTTTCACAGCAAGCATACATTTTTGTAAATCAGAAGGGTTTGAATAGTAATTGTAACGAACATAGGGAGTGTCTTCAGGGTTTATACTTCTAAGCCAAAGCTCACCCCTTGATAAGGGAAATGCCACCTTAGTTCGAATAAGACCTAAATATTCTATATTTGTCGCATTACTTTGTTGGTAGCTACTACCCTGGATATAGAGTTGTGAATTGTCTAGAATGCCTGTTACCTGGCTATAAGAAAACTCAAGTGGTATTGGGGATTCTATAGTGACGCCTGTACCTGGATTATCTTGAACTTTTGCCCCTACTAAAGGTAAATCTAAGAGAACAGTAATATTCAATTTTTTAAGCTCTTTTCTTGGACCGATTCCACTTAAGAGGAGAAGTTGAGGGCTACCTATGCTTCCTGCTGACAAAATCACCTCACTCTTGTTTGACAATAGGTTAAGTGATACTTTATAAGGTAAGCCAGTATTATTGCTTGTAAACTCCACTCCACTAGCCTTAAGCTTTCCTGCAATATAGATTCAAATAATATTACACATATACACATTGATAGACATATGAACATGAAAGATTTCACTATGAAGATACTCTATAATGTCTGGCAGTAAAATTAAATATGTAAACGTACCTGATTCCGAATTGAACAGGATTCTGCTGGCAGTAACATTGAGAAGAACAACAATATTTTCTGGATTTGCATACTGGAGGAGGTCTGCAGCTGTATGTCTCTTTCCATTCTTGTCAAAAATTGAAGCACTGATCTTGGTGCCCTCCACATGTTCCAAAGTATATCCATTGAAAGGAACGACTCCTGCTTCAAGAAGCCCATCCTTCAAAGCAGAACTCCAAGGATAAAGCTTGTATTGTTTGAAGGCATTCAAGTTTTCCACCCATTCATACGATTCTTTTACCAGTTTCTCATCCCAGTTCATTTTCCGAATATATTCAGAGCTCGCCCTGCTGTAGTATCCACCGTTGATAGCTGTTGAGCCTCCTAGAACTCTCCCCCTTTGCAACTGCACTCCATCTTCTGAGACAAACCCTTGCGCTACATACGGATAATCTGCGGAACTCCCGAAAAGCAAGTATTGACCTTTGAAATCCTCAACAGCGGGATTTCCGTAGGGGGTGTCTCCCCTCTCCAATACCAAAACAGAGTAGCGCTGTGAGAGAGTTGCTGCCAGGGGACACCCCGCTGCACCTCCTCCGACCACAACGTAATCATATGACCTTGAAGCTGCCTTTGCAGCATCCGCTGTCATAAACGGATATGGGTATTCTGCAAACATCAAGAAAAGACCATTACATATCAATATAACATAGTATCCCTAGGCTTAAAAAACAAGCGTATATGAAAAGATTGATAATTTTTCCCGACCTAGATTAGATGTCGCTGCTTCTGAACAGTATTGATAATGATGATGTGTAAACATCAACAGGCATGAAATTACAACGAATACTATCTCCATACTGATTAGCCAATCTAATTCCTTTTCTAAGATAAATGTTCAATTGAAGTGTTTGCATGTGATGGAGTTATTTATAGATGAGATGTACGAATGGCCGAGACGGTTTCTGGAATAAGCATGACGCAAAGTGGGCTGCAGATTTGACCCGTAAATAAAGAGTTAGTTAAAAATCAGCATTAAACTCTGTCTTTCAAAGATTAAATTAAAAATTCAAACATTTGACCCGTATATAACGGAACTGGTATTGAATAGTTAACACTTCGCTATTTTCGTATTAGAGGTAAACATTGTTGATGTTCATTGTATGTAGTTACAATTTGTTAAGAGGTGTTGTAATCGTTGTTTGTTTAGTATTAATATACGCGTTGCTCAATAAATTATTAAGGTTTTACAATTGTTATAGTAGTATGTAATAATGTTTTGTAGACTTTAGTATTATGTAATAATGTTTTTTTAAACTTTTTATTAGATAGATGTATTTTACGTGTTGTGATTGTTGTTTGTTTGTATTAATTTACATATTTTCCAATAAATTAACAAATTTTTACAACCATCATAATATTATACAATAGTTTTTTTTATAAGACTTTTAAATAGATAAATTTATTAGACGTGTCGTAATTGTTGTTTATAAGTATTAATATATACGTTTCATAGTAAATTACCAAACTTTTAGAATTGTCATAATATTATGTAATGAGATTTCGACAAATTTATTAGACATGTTGTAATTGTTCTTTATTAGTATTAATACACACGTTTCTCAATCAATTGTCAAGCTTTTACAAGTTCATTGTATTATACAATAACCTTCTTTACAAGACTGTTAAATAGTTAAATTTATTAGACGTGTTGTATTTTTTGTTTATTAGTATTATATACACGTTTCTCAGTATATTATCAAGCTTTTACAACTATCATAGTATAATACAATAATATTTCTTTTATGAAGTTTTTAAGCAAATAAATTTACTAGACATGTTGTAATTGTTGTTCATTAGCATTTATATACGCATTTCTTAGTAAATAATCAACCTTCTACAAATGACATAGTATTATGTAATAACATTTTTATAAGGCTTTTAAATAGATTAATTGTCAACATGTACAACTAGACATTCACTAAAGGAGCTCAAGTAATCTACAATTTAATGTGTAGATTCATTCATATATCGTGGAGTGTATCTATACCATCGCATCTTAAAGTTGTTTTTACCCACTTTAAGTGTTATTTACGATAATTTAGTAACTATATAAAAAATTATATTTCTATTTTTTAATGTAATAAACATTTGGAGATATGATTCAATATAGAAATTGCCATATCATTAAATTTAGTGGAAGGTGTATAAAATGAAAATTTAAAGAATTGACCAAAATTTTATTGAAAAATCTAGGAGTTGGATAAACATATAATTAGTTGTTAGTATTCTTGTTAGAAAAATAACTTATATTCAGTTTAAATGAGCCCAAATTCTTTAATAATATTAATTCTTATTACAAATAACCATTGTATATAACATAAACTAGTCAATAGTTTAACAAAAAACATGATTTAATATTTTTTAAGAATATATTCTTATGATATTGTAGTTTCATAAAATTGCACCTTGTGGCAATTTCACGCTTAAACATTTAGGCTAGCCTTGTTTATAGAAAAAACCTATAAATTAATTTTTTTATTATTCTAACTTCATAAATGACAAAAATGAAATCCTAGCAGCTTGAGTGCCTAATTCTCACATGGTTTTGGTTAGACACTAGTACGATACACAGATGGATCTGTGACACACTAGCACCTCCATATTTTTGAGATTCAAATGTGAATATTTCATGTTCTTTTCCCATGGCATGTGCCATAGTGGCAATGATGTGAGTGTAACAACTACTCTTACCCATGCCATTGAACATAACTCCCTTTTCACTCTCATTTGAAAAGAAAGGATTGGAATGAACTAAAGGATCTCTCTTGCTATCTTATTCTCACAGCAAAGCTCTATTGGAATTCTCTCTCAAGCAATTGTCAATACTCCTCTTTCTCAAAATTCTATCATGTATCTAAATATAAGATGGGCACTACAGGCTATTGGGAATGCTCTCTTGACAATCTATCTTACATGATCCTATCTATATGATCTCATCTTTATTTTTTTATTTATATTTGTTATGGGTGTACTCCTCCTTGTAGGGTTTATTTCTATCGCATGTCTTTTTTGTATGCATTTTATCTATCTCGATCCTATCTAGTTGTTTGTGGAGATGAAAATGTTGAAACGAGAGTTTGACTAAGGTAGACCTGTAAACAACTCCTAATACTTTTCTATTCTATTTGTGTGCATTTCAACAATTTTAGTGAGTTGTTTACTTCAAATTTTGGACTTCTATTATCTATTTCATTAGATATGACAACACAATACGTAGACATTTGTGTTGCACACTAGCATCCATGATCGAGAGCTAGTCCTCTTAAAGGTATAACCATTGATTCATGCACTTTTTGTATACAAGAGGGTTTAATATTGTCAATTAATCTTATAATTAAGTGATTTTGATATTCTCATTATTTAAAACATAGTTTCAATTGTATAAACATTCTTTATTATTTATCTTGTCACAAGAGTAGTGTCTTTTGGGGTAATTGATGACTATGTTTGGTGAACCCAACACAAATGAAATCATGTCCGACCATGTTGTTCAATATTTTAATGATTTTGATATACATTTTTTTGAGAAATCTTTTTATATGTTGGATGATGCCCTAGATGATTTATGTCATGTCCCCTTTTTCTAAAAATAGCAGTGTGGCAACGAAAATTTTATTCCTTCTTGGTGATAATACAATTCCATGTCTAATTTGGACCTATTTTGCTACCCTTGCATTAATTACCCTTTAAATCATCATTAATAGACACCTAACACCCATTCTTCCAAATCTCATGGCTTATTTCAGCTAAAAACCCAATGAAATAATCAAAAACATCAAAAATTCTAAAAACCACCTCGAAAAATATAGGGTGAGACTTATTCCCCACCTTGGGCGAATGAGTCCCATTTGGGGCTTTTTTAGGGTTTGAGTGGGAAAATCACCTTTTTAATTCAATTTTTTGGTTGATGTCAGCTTTTGAGATATGAATAATGGTAAAATAGGTATTAATGCCTATAAAAGCAAGCTTCTAAGTCATTTTTTCATCTAAGAAAACATTTTCAAGAGAAATTTCAAGATCCAAGCATTCAAACTCTTTAAGAATTCTTTCACAAGAGTATTCAAGTTTCAAAAGGAAGCAAAGTTGAAGTCTTCAAGCAGAATTAAAGTGTATTTGTAGGTGTTCAAGCTCACTTTCATTCAAGATCTAGCATTTTGAAGGGTTGACCAAGGTTGTCGATGGTGAATCATGATGGATTCTAGGTTGGGGAGATGCAACTAGCCATCAAGCCAGGCCTAATGACTTATTTCCTAAGTGATTCCATCCTCCATTATCACTCTACATTCAACGTAAGGAAGGTACAAGAATCATTGAGGCTCATTTGGGTGATTGGAAATCTCTGAAAGTGATTCATTCATCATAATATTTCATTCATTCATCTCATTCTTACACATTAGAATATGGTTGCATTGCATTTTAGATTTCCTAATATTAGGCACACTTAAGGTTAGGGTTTATATTCCTTTGTACATGCATATTTCATTATTTTTATCAAGGTTTAATTACCAAACTATGGGTTTGACCGAGGAAACCCCCCATAAGAAAATCAAGTCTATATTCTATTTTGTAGGTCTTTTTGTAGATTTAGATCCAAAAAACAATTTGGAAGAAACAAGCAAGTGTTGAAGTGCATATCTAAACTTTGAATTCCCAAAAAGGTAGAACTAGACTAATTTGCCAAAATTAGGGAATGAGTCCCACTACAAGTGATTTTTAGGATTTTTGCAGATTCAGATACCCTTTTCCATAAACCTATTCCTATGCAGAAACCCTTATTAGGGACCGATTCACCAGATTGGAGTCCTACTAGGTCAAACTTTCTAATTTTTGTGTGTTCCAGAGTTCATTCAAGTCTACTTTAGATTCCCAAGTGTACACATTCCATCATATAACTTGTTATTCTATTTTATTTGCATTTCTTGGTCATTTAGTGAAGCATTGCATCATATTAGGGTCAGGTATTTCATCGTGCACTTCATTTGTCTTTCCAAGACCTAGCTTGGTGGTGAACCCCTCATTAGTTTACAATTTTCCCCTAGGACAACCCTATTGTAGGATCTCTTTCTCCTTTGCATTGAGATCTCTAGGGTTATCCTTGAATGAAATTAGAAAGTGGGTGTATTCTATGTCATAAACCATGGAATAGCATCTCTCTCCCCATTTTTTTCTTTTTTTTGTTAACTGAAAGGTATCCCCGCGACTCAGCCCAGCGCACCCAACTCGCCTTGCCTTGGGCTTACAAATTGCCAAGTTGGGGTCAAGAAGGGGCGAGTTGAGGTGAGACTAATCCTTTGGGGATGTGTGCAACCACTCGCAAGCCACACACATCAGGTGAGGCTGAACCTCAAAATCGAACCCAAGACCTCTGGAGTAAACCTGAGACTGAAGCCTCCTCTGCTACCCATGCGAGCTTTCAGGCCAAGCCCCTCTCTCCATTTTTCATTTTTTTCATTTTGGTGAACTTGCATTTATAACATTATAATTCTAATTTGGAGTGCATCATCATTCTAGATCTCACTTGCATTAACATTACATTAAGATTTGCACTAGTTAATTGGAATTCTGGGGTTTTTAATTTTGCATTAGTGAAAGCGCATATAGCTTGCATTTGTGTATCCTAAATTAGTTTAAATCATATAAAATCTACATTTTCACTTACGTTATAGATCATACAATATAAAAATCACAAAAATCAATTGAAAATTTGTGAAAATCTAAGAAAAATCCCCACTAGGACTCATACGCCCCTCTGGATGAATCAGTCCCAGTGAAGATTTTGAACTACATTTTACAGAGTTAAATTCCTTGTTTATGAGCTTTTGTTTGTTGTTAAAATCTTTTTGTTTTAGTTTGCATACTTTTTGTTACATTCAAATCATTAGAAGTAGTATAATTTATATTCATTGCTATTGTGGATAGAATTAGATTCTTGCACTTTTCATTTTCAACATTAGTTAATAGTTCAATTAGATTAGATTATATTTGGCATCTATTAGAAAACAAAACCAAAAACAAGAGCAAATAGAAAATTCGCTTGGAGAAAGTATATAGTTATTTGACTATGTCATAATCTCTTTTTCCAAGTTAACCTAACCCTCAAGCCTTTTAGTAGTGATGACTTTGACATGTTAGATGAAGCCCTTGAGGATTTCATCTCACAAAGTCGACAAGCCAAAAACAAGAGACATTAATGTGATTCAACCTCAAATTATCCTTTACCCACCTTTGCAAAAACCTCAAACTCAAAACAAACATGTTTACACTCTTGAGCCACCTAAAAAAAATGTTTGCAACAATCAAATAATAATACCATTGCTCATACATACAATACTCGAAACAATCAGCAACTGAAATAACCAACTCGGACAACCTTACCTTTTCCTAATCCCATATTGCCCAGTGCTCCTCATTTTCCTTTACATAGTGGGAAGGAGTATGATCTTGTTGAAAAACTGAAGAATACTCTGAAAAATATTTCCCTACGGGACTTAATCCAAATCTCTCCTAATTATCACACCATGCTTCAAATCTCCTTACCAAAAGTTGTGATCCCTCCTAATTTAAATGAAAATTATGTGGTAGCTCTAATACAAAGAATGAATAAAATTAATGTAGACATTACCTTTCATCAACATGAGCTCCCTCCCTTGGAGATGAGAAAGACACATGATGCCTTTATGATAATCACCAAATTCAATAGAACGAGATTAAAAAGAACCCTTGTTGATAATGGCTTATCCTCTAATGTGTGTAGTGTGAACCTTTAAAATAGATTGGGTGTGGATAAATTAGAAATTGAACTCAGCTCTATATTGATTCAAGGATTTGAAAATGTAGGAAAGCAACCGTTTGGTGTCATTAATTTTCTTATTACAATCCGAAAGGCTACCTTAAAAACTCCTATTCATGTTATGCCTCATGACCTTTCATACAATCTTCTTTTAGGAAGACCTTGGATTCATGAGATGCATGTAGTAGCTTCAAATCTTCATCGTATCATGAAGTATGCCTATAACAACAAGGTATACCAAATTGAAGTAGACCTCGAGCCTAAAAGGTGCTTACAAGTTGAAAAAGGAAAGAAAAGTCCTCTAAGCACATTAATTCTAGCATCAAACATAGAACCTATGAAAGAGGAAAATAAAGAGATGGAAAAGGTGTCAAAATTATTGGATGATGATTGGGGTTCCTTATAATTCACACCCTCATTCATGGGAGAGTACATAATCATAAATAAAGAAGATGAAAAGCAAGAAAAACTAATGGTAATGCCAACATAGAACTTGGAAGATAATTCACAAGCATCTACCTCATCCACTCTAGAAGAAGACACAAGTTATACAACAAACATTGATGAGATAGATTATCAACAACTACCAAACCCGAAAGAAATGGAAAGACTTTATGGAAAAGACTATGAGTTCATGAAACAATTTGGTTATGGTGGAAAAGGATTTGGTAAGAAAGAACAAGGTATTTGTGTTCCTATAGAACATAATATGTAAGAGACAAAAAGTGGTTTGGGATATTTCCATTCTAAGACTATGCAAGCAATGAAAAGACCCTCGCTAAATATCAACACCATCATGTGTAATCCTAAAACAACTCTCACCTTGAAGCATCCAAAATTGATTAATACAACTAGTGAAGCATCACTGGAGTATTTCAAAGATAATGAAGCCTTGAAAGAAATGCTAGGAGTTTATGATAAAATATCTACTCTCCTTAAAATGAAACAACTTTCATGTGCTATGATTATTACGAAGAAAAATATGGAGAAGAAGAAAGTAGTGAAGGTGACATGAACAAAGAAGAATACAACCCTGAATTTCTGAAACAAAATGTGCTTCCTTTAGGAGATAGAGTTGACATATAGATTGATATTAACAATGAATACAAGGTGATTGAGATAGGAAAGTTCCTCGATGATGAAGAAAAAGAAGACCATCCAACTTTACTTCATGAATTTCTCTAACACTCAAGAGGTTATATCTTAAACCCTTGACATAAAGAACACCATCTGTATTATTCTTGCAATCAAAACTGATTGAACCTTTTCCACATATCTAAGTAGATGTATCATCACCAAACCTTACTAGACATCCTTCATATTTCTCAAGTTTAAAAAAATTACTTTTGTCACTACTTATATGATTTGAGCATCTATTGTTAATGATCTAGTAGTTCTTCTCCTCTTTAGCATGAAAAATAGTCACCATATTTCCTTTAGTATTATCACCTACTTCTAAAGTAATTTTCTTCATACATATCTTAGAGTTAGCAAAATTAGTTCCATATTTTATACCCATGAACAGTCATTCACTATCCTCATCATCAACATAATCAAATTCATCAACAAATATACTAACATCTTCTCTAACGTAATAAATTTTCATAATTGTTTTACCTTTGTTCTCCCTATTTTGGTCATTCAAATATTTTTTTGGAAATCTTGAATTATAATGAACTATCTTACCACAACTAAAACATTTCAACAAAATATTACCTTTGTACTTACTAGTACCATTTTTCATTCTCCTTATAAATTTTTCTTCCACATCATCAAGATCCTCTTGATCTGATACCTTAGTCTTCTTTCATTTTCCTGCCTTAAAAGGAGTCTTAATTTAAATTGCATTACTTGGACCAAATTATCTCATTTCAAAATTAGATAAAGCACCATAGAACTAATTTCTAGAATATTTTCTTAAATCTTAAATTTCCTCAATAGCATAAACTTTATGACTATAATATTTGGGAAGATTTATCAGTACCTTCTTTATGACTTCTTCTTCTTTAAGCTCTCCACCAAGACCTTTGATGGAGTTGACAACTTCATCCACCTTTTGTATGTAGCTTGTAATGTTTTCATCTTTAAACGTATGTAGGTTATCAAATATGATTTTTAGATTTAGCATCTTAGCTTGCTTGACCTTATCATTTCCTTCATAAATACTTTCCAACCTGGTCCAAATATCTCTAGTAGATCTCAAATTCATAACTTTCAGAAGTTCGGTGTTAGAAAGTCCACTTAAAAGAGCATACCTTGCTTTAAAATTATTCTCATAGGCCTTGATCTCGTCATTAGAACTTGAGCCACTAGTAGGTGTAGTATATATAGTCTCAACAAAGTTAGAAACCCCAAATCTAAGAGATACCTAGAAACCTTTCATCCTTGTCTTCCTGAATGCATAGTATGATCTGTGAAAAAAAGGAGCATCTCTCTTCTGTACTATGCCAGATCTACCTCAAGTTGTTAAGCTTTCTCCAAGGAACCTTTGTCTAATGCCAATTGTTGAATGAACAAGACAACTAAGATGGGGGTGAATCATTTTTACATTAAAACTTCAAAACCCTCATTAACTTTCAACTCCAAATCAACTCAATTAACCTGTTGGTTCCCAAATATGCAATCCACTTGAATCCTAAAAGGCTACAAGGCCTAATGATCATATTTAAGGAGAGATTTGGCCAACAAATGAGAGATTGAATTAAAACCCTTTCTCACCTGCACTTTGGGCTCTGTGAAACCCATGAGGGTGATCCTGGCAATAGTGTATTTATAGATAATTATGTGCCAAAGTACCCAAAACACTGCTAAATAAATAATTCTCCTTCAAATGTTAAATGGAAATGCTACCCTAAAGGTTTGGTTGAACTTCATGGTATTGCCTAGTTTAAACATGAGAGATGTAAAGCATTAAATTCCATGCACACCCACAACAAGATAGATGAGTAAAATTGATTTTAAATTATAGCTACTCACAAACTATCTAGGAAAATACCACATTAAAAGACTAGTGCCATATTCCAGGTTGGAGTTACCTAAACCATGTAAATTAAAATACATCAGAACATTCATTCTATCCTAACTATTCCTATCAGATGATGAATTACACCGTTGATACTAGAAAGCTAACTAGTCATACTTAATAATCCCAGTACACAGTTGCATAAACCTCTATCTTTGTTAACACAACTTAATTCATTCTTTGAATGAAGGTAATAACACCAAACAAACATTGAAGGAAAAAGAAGAAGACAAATACCAAGAATCTTTGATTTCTTATATTCATAATCTATGCAATACTTTTTGTGGAGACAACCAGTTCAAAATATTATGCCATTAAGACACAAATATGACAATTCCCTGAATACATTATCCATTACATGACTAAAAAAAGGGGCAATAATCGAAACCAACATTTCTCGTGAGACCAAAATAGTGAACAACTTCTACCTCGACTATGAAATAGAAAACCCACTAAAGGAAAATATAAAAACCCTAAAATGGAAATCTCTGTAGAGATCTGCATTATGTGAGTCTTCTGATCAAAAAAATTCATCTCCATCATTAAATGACAATTTAGCACTTTGCATTATTTCTCATCTCTACATTTTTCTTGGATTCACCCCTATTCTAGAATAGAAATTTACCACTTTGTGAAAAACTTCCTCCATTCATTTTACCCTATAGTTTCAAATGTTTTTTTTTTTCACGTGAAAGCTTTTACTCCTAGCAAAGAAGATCTTTGTTTTATATAGTGAATATTTTAATTCACTTTATCGAGCTCTACAACCATTTTTCTCGTGCTTCATATATTTTAATTATTTCACTTGAAAGCTTATTGCTTTTACCCATGAAATTTAAAACTCTTTTTCTCAGGCTACATCTTATTGTGGATTTTACATTTAAAATCTTGCTTTTATGGTGAGGACCTTAATTATTTCTCAAGAAATATAAAATATTTAACCATGCAGATTATTTCTTCACATTGAAAAAGTCTTTGGTTCCTAACACTAACTAATTTTACTTTGTTGGTGAATAATTTTAAAGCTTTTATTGGGCATCTCACCTTTTAAAGTATTTTTAACTTGCCATCAAAAATAACTTCAAACATTACCTTTGTTGATTTACCACAGGCTCCATAAAGTTATCAATTGAGTATTGAGGAAGACTACATGGAGCCTCCCCACTCCCCTGCTAGATGGCACTTCATAGTAGTGGGTCCCCTACAAGCTAGCGAGGGATGGTCTAAATTTGTCCATGCCAAGAGAACTTGATCATTGATCGATCCTTCCTCTTCCATTGGCGTTTTGCTGCATCTCACACTATGTTGCTTTTGTTTGAACCCTCATAGCCTCAAGAAAATATATATAGTAGCCAATGTGCAACTCGATCTCCTTCACATTAAAGCTATGTGTACATATGCTTGGCCAACTAGTATTTGGTAGAGCACATAGTGCACTCATTAAATTGAGCATTGGTTGAAGAATCCCATCTGCAATACATTTTTTATTTTGAAGCATTGAAGTTTCAAACCTCTACACTGTACATGTGATTGGAGGGAGCCAAATACATTGTACTTAATACTATTGATTTACAATCTTTTCGAAGCTCTGCTACATGACTCGCCGCTTCCCTGCCATCAAATGCTAATGTCAGCATTTGCTGCCACGGGCTGGCGGGGAAGGCCTATTTTGCAAGGTGTTCAAGCCACATTTAATAGAATCGGGTTCTAGTGCCAAAGTAGAAGGGTGATCCCACAATAGTGGTTTACAATTTTTGGTGAAACTGGACACTGAAATTATTATTTTTAACCAAATCTTCACATTCGGCCACTTATAGCGGCTAAACCGTGAAGAATTTGAAGATGATGCAAACTAGAGTCTCGTCACATTTTGTCTGTAGATTCTAAAAAAAAAAAATTCATTTTTTTTGGAATTAGATTGCACTTTGTTTTCCATCTCCCATGAAAACTGATTTTTTTCAAAAATAGCATTTTAAAAAGTGATGCACACCATATGGCATAACTTTTTTTTTGCGGAAGGATAAAATTCTAATTATTTTGAATTTAGATTTGTAACTCGATATCTAGTGCTTCCACTTGGTTAGAAAAGTTTTTATTGAATATTTTTCTTTAATTGAGTTTCCAAAAGTCAAACCAATTACAATTCAGACATAAGCGACGATATAGCGTTTACATTTTTGTATATATCGAAATTCTTCTTTTTTTTGTTAGATCAAGGACTTCAATATCTAGTGCACTCATATTTTTTCAAACTTTTTTGATAATGCTTTATTTTCCATATGCGGAACAAAGACCTTCATTTTCAATGAAAACCTATGTTTAATAAAACTAAAAAGCCAAATACATAATAAAACCAAAACATATTAAAATTATATTCAATGGATGGCTCATTCGAGGACTGCGATTCCAATTGGGTTTGTGAATATACATCTATTTTCATCCTCAACCCAAGCTCCGAAGTGCCAAAATTGGGGGTTTTGTGTCGGGGGGATGAGGAATAAGGGGGTTCGAAACCCTAGGGGTTCAACCGGGTTCATTGAACCAGTTTATTCAAACCCCTTTTATAAGGGGTTTTGAATTTTTTGGCGGGAAAGCATTAAAAGGGTTCGCCGAACCAAGGTTCTAGCGAACCCCTAATGGGTTCGGTCAAACCAATAGGTTTGTACGAACCCCTAAAATCAAGTTTTTTGCCATGCATTCATTTTTTGTGAGTTTTCCTTCCTCACTTCAATTGTAAACCACTATTGTGGCTTCACCCAGAATTTCTTCTTCAAAATCCCCCATCGTCATGTGCTTGATTTACCCATGCACAAGTATCCAAACAAAGATATTTCCCATGGTGACATCTTGTGCCTGTGTAAAAATTTCCTTTGTAATGTCAAATTGACCCCTTCCGCCAGCATGATGGCTACCTATGGATTCTATCCTTTGTCATGGGTTGTTATACTACAAAGTGTAAGGAGTTACCTAGCCAACACCACCTTCCCTTATGATTTTCTTCACACCCAACAAATACGATTCAATCCACCAAAAATTTAAATACCTGGTTCTTGCACTAGGCTATCTTTTCATGTTTACTTTTCAATGTAAATAGCAAAGCCATTCAAAATTAATGAGGTAACTGCCAGATAAACCCATAGTCATGTAGGGTTCATTTGACTTTCATCTAGGGAGAGTCGGTGGTCTTCATTTCCATGTATTTTCCTTCCCTGCCTATTAACCTCGACTCCTGCTTGCTTCTTTCTTAAGGAAATTGATATCTTGAACTTCAACTGCACTAGATCCTTTTTAAAATCATAGACATGTTTTATTTTCCACTGTCTGATTCAAATTTTCACATGGAAAGAACCATTTCCTTCTTTATTTGTATTAGATTTGAAACAAAAATAGTGAAAGAAACTTTCTGCCCTCTTGGGGTAGCCGACACCTACATGAATGCCCATTACCATCTTCAAATATTTGAATTTCCCTAGAAACCTGATTGGTAAGCTGAGCACCCTGAATTCTCACCTTACTTCAATCAAATCTAGCAAATAATATGATTCTGTGATAGAACAGTTTGCAACTAGAGATTCAAATTTCTTCCCCAGCAGAGTCGCCAATCTGTTGGTTATTTATTTAGAACCAAACTTAATCTCACCATTCACCTATGAAATTTCTAGAATCCAATGATAAGTAAATGCAAGGATTAGCCAACAAACAAGTAAGGATTCTTAGGCCCTTACTTCTACACTTTAGGCTCTATGAAACCCAGGAGGGTAATCCCAACAATGTTCACATGATATTCTTGTTCCATTTTATCATAAAAATTAGAACACATAAATAATTCTCATATAGAGGCTCAACTAATAGATCATATCAAAGAAGTTGGCTACTTATTTGAGAATAGTTCATATTTGGAGCCCAAGAAATGTAATGCCTACTATAATTGTAACCCATTTCAAAGAAATTGATTTAATGAATGGTTTGTTACTGAATTAATCAACACAATGCAATATGATTACCTCACTTGAACCAGTACCTCATCCTTGGAAAGGATTCAATACTAATACCCACCTAATTTGACAACAATTTTCACACATGACATTATTTCAAGCTTTGAGAATACTTCTTTACAATATTTTAACATTATATGTCAACCATCACTTCTTACTAGCATTCTATCACTTTATTTAATATAAACCTATAGTTCTATTCAAGCATTTACACCAATTATTTGAATTAATAAGCAAGAATAAAACCATACATTATTTGGAAATCAATAAAGAAAAATAAGATAACCCTTGATTATATTATTTATATTTTCTAAAACCAGTACATGTAGAAGAGAAAATGGTGTCGAACTTGCACTATTCTATTATATTAAGCTAGTATTACTATTAGAGCTTCATATACACATTAGAATACTTGAACCTAAGACTTGACACTTAAATGTTTAGTATCCTTTACAATTCTCTCTGTGATCAATTCTAGAGCAACCAAATGACCTCTTTGTAACCGACCCTAAAATCCCATTTATAGACATATGGGAGCGACAAGTATTAGGCTGAATTATAATTACAATCATATTTGTGTTTGATAGTTAATTTCACTTTAATTTTAGAGATTCCCCAATCAGTTACATTTACTCATTGCAAAATGCGGGATAAGAAAAATGAGAAAACACCATGAAGTTCATTGAAGACCATCCATCCTTCCAAAAGGCATTGTTTGTGGTTGCAGTAGCACCAAAATCCCTTGTCCATGTTGATAAAAAAATATTCTCCATCAACACCCGAGGAAAAAATGCATATATTAACCATAAAATGCATATTTTCCATCGAAGCAATGGTTTCCAACACCTCTCCCTCACACTAGCCAAAAAGGTTTCCACATTAGCATCAAAAACAAAAAACCATATACTTATTGAAGGGGATGAGTCCACTATAGTTCCAATGGTGTCATCAAAAACAAAATCATAATAGGGGTGATACTCTAACTCTTCAAATTTAGAATCAACACACCCATTCCACGTTCTTTCCAAAATTGGAGAAGCTACTACTCCTCCATCATCAAAATCCTCATGTGGCACTATAGTGAGAAGGTAATGGCCATACTCTAGGTCAGTATCTCCTTCATCACTTGAAGGGCTATATGAAACATCTATGGGAGAGTTGTGTCATCCCATATAAGAATCATAAGCCTTGTGGTACTTGTTCTTTTTCTTACCACAAGACTTAGCTAATTTCTTACTAGACTCCTCCTGGTCTTGACCAATAATTGCATTCCTCTGGTGGTAGTTTCTCCTGACACCACCCTTCATAGTTTTACCACGAGCACTCCTCCTACCCTTTGGAATTATAGGAACTCCTAATGTGCCAAGTCAATTTTCAGTGCATTTTCATGGGACTCAAGCAAACTAAGTCTTCTAGACCTTTAGACTAGGTGGGAAGACACACTGGGTTTACTCATTCTCACAAAGAAAATAGTAATAGCCTATGAATTCCCAAGTACAAAGAAACTTCACAAATTTGTAGGATAAAAACACTTCCCAACTACATGCAAATTCTATCAACCCATGTGAATTTCTTAACAAAAATGACCCTTGCAAACCCCAGATAACAAAACCCACAAATCCCACAATAGTATTTCTAGACTATCCAATTGATATTATAAAAATGTGGACACCAACTTACCTAGGAGGAAGTAACTTTAATGCCTCTGCAACTTTTTTTCCATAGACACTTTACACCATCTTCTTCACGAACTTAAGCTTAATATCTCAACTTTTGATTGCAAATTGTGAAGAAATATATGGCTTCCAACTCCCATTTTAACAAGACATTTGAGCGTTTCGATCATTAATGATTGGGGAAAGCTTGTGCGAGTGAGCTAACAATCAATCGCTTAATTTTGAATCTCAGTTGTTGATCATCCATCGAGATGGATCGACATATAAATAAAATCAAGGTAATTGATTATGAAAAGAAAATTTCATGTGCTTGTTTCCTTTTTCCAATCAGCAAAACCCATTCAAAATTAAATAGCAAACACATTCAAAATTAATAGGGTAACTACCTGATAAACCCATAGTTAGGTAGGGTTCATTTGACTTTAATACAAGAATAGTCGGTGGTCTTCCTTTCCATGTATTTTCCTTCACTGCCTATTAACCTTGAATCTTGCTTGCTTCTTTCTTAAGGCCATTGATATCTTGAACTTCAGCTACACTAGATCCTTTTTAAAATCATAGACACATTTTATTTTCCACTATATAATTCAAAATTTTCAGAGGGCAAGACCCATTTCATTCTTTATTTGTCTTAGATTTGAAACAAAAATAGTGAAAGTAGCTTTGTGCTCTCAGGGGAGAACCGACCCCTACAGGACTATCTATTACCATCTTCAAATATTTTAATTTCTCTATAAACCTGATAGGTATGATGAGCAACTTGAATTGTCACCTTACTTCAATCAAATCTACTAGACTTTGAATCAAATTTACAATACTTTTCATCTTTAATTCCCTCATATTTGTTTGATTTCCCTATCAGATTATCACTTCCATTTCTCTCCCTTAAATGCACATCCTTTCTCTTTTCAACAAGAACCTTCTCAGCATCACTATTTTTTGTAGATTTGTTTGAATTCTCACATACTTTTTTAAAGATAAGCCAGTCATCTATTTTCAATTCTATGTTGCCAAACATTCATAAAGAATTTGATGAGTTTTTATCCACCTTAAATGTATCCCTAATGAATTATAAATTTAAATGGATCCCATTTTGAGCCTCTTCCCTAGTTGCAAGATGTAAATATGCATCCACGTAATTAGGAAACTTGAACAAATTAGCTTGTTTAAAAATGATTTTCTTTTTCAATACATGTAGCTATTCAAACAACCAAACAAGATTAAACAGTGTTGTGATTTTATCCCATGGTAACTCAAGTGAAACACCACCCTCCATAAGAAACTTGATATTTAGGGCTCATATTGCAAATACACATATGTAGAGAAAATTTGATGAAGCAACAAACATGAATGAGAATAGACAATTTCTCTATCCACTAAATTGTCCAACCCAAGGGAAATGATGGTCAAATATTACCACACAATTATCACATATAGAGCAACGGGAGCAACACAGAGGACAATATACCATGCAAGTTTTACAATAATTGACTTTTACTAGCACCCCATTTACCATTACATCTTTGGTATGCTAAAGTGACAATTGAGAGGTTTTCCCACTAGAATGTTCAGCCAAAAAATTTAGACTTCGAACAAATTATATTTGTTGTTCACCTTCATGTGGTTGTCATTTAATAGCATAATTCTCATAATTCTCTTTGCAAGATTTAGGCATGTGCATTTAAGTTTCATGGGCCTGTAACTCAATCAATACTATCAATTATCATCATGCCCTTCCATATGATTTTGTCTTTCATAATTGTCATTTACTTTATGCATGGGTTTTCACTTTAACTTAATGGATTTGCATGCACTTTGGATAGACCCTTCTATGTCATTGTCATAATAATCATTGTCCTTATCTTTGAAACTTCCACCATATGTGCTTTATGCTCATCTATAACCATAGGACCTTATAGGATCACATTCCTTAACAAAATCACTACTTTTCTAAGCCAAATGGTGCATTCCTCTATATTGATAAAGGTAGGCTTTTCTTGACTAGTATATCTCAAATCCTAGTTAGATTTTGAGGTAATCAGATTTGTTTCACTATGCAATGAAACTTTTTTGCTAGAGGTCTTCAAGACATTAAATCTAAAAGTAATAATGAGTGTATAAACATTGTATCCATAGTTCAAATCACAAATGTTGCCTTCACAAGCTTGCTTCCCCAATGAAGATGAAAGTCAAATTCATAGTAATTATTAGGGTTTTCCCCACTTCACGAGTGTTGTTCATAGTTTCATTTTGTAAATGTGACTAACCATTGTCATTTGTTGCTTTCCAGTAAGGGTCTTTATTGACACCTTCTACTCACTACTTCTAGTAGTCTAATTCATTGAAGCTCGCACTACACTTCATAAATTTACACTCCACAACTCTATAATTCACATCACTTGCATCATACTTCTTTCTACACACATCCATCATCAACACCACACTTATTATACCTTCTTCAACCTTGAAAAAAATATCCAAGGTAGACCACAACACACCTTAATTTGGACCTAAATCCACTAATAAATACCATGCCACACTTACACAAACACTGAAGCTAATCTATAACTAGTGTAAATACCCAAGGTCAGTTGAACCCGTGTAAAAATCATTAAAGACATAAATACATGCTTCCTCTAATCCAAAAATAACTCACAAACAACATACATCACTTGAACACAATCTATAATATTCCATAAACACCCTAAAATCCAACAAATTCCTTCATAACAACTTTCACTTGAAGAATGTACATGCCTAGTACACTCAAACAATGTTTCATACATTGTAACTCTGGAAACCACCTTGCAGAGCACCAAACAATGAAAAAATTCAACTAAAGATAGATATGAGCAATATCAGAATACTTTAAAATCCGAAAGACAAAAAATCAAACTACAAAGAAATTTAGAGGAAAACCATTTCTCCCAAACACCACTGTAATACACAATTCACACAGTGGTGAACACAACTTTCTCTGCACAATAATCTAGACCAAAAATAATTGGACATAGCACCTTTGAACACCTCTAACCAACATATCCAAATTGAACAAGCTAATCTTCAACCCAAAAAGAATGCACAACAAAACTAGAACACCACTCTATATGCCATAACACCTCTTTAACATATTGTTTCCTCTTTTATTCAAATTTTATCGAAAACAAATGGAAACCAAACACTAGAGACACCTTCTCATCATTTTCAGTCCTTCATCATCACCACTAAACCAAATGCAACACAACTCAACTATACATCCATAAACAAAATATTATCAAAGTAACACTAAAGGTTGACACCAGTAACACTTACTAATGACAACATAATGCAACCAATCAAAGAATCACTATAAAATTTCAACAATCTTCCCATAGACCTATTTACATCAGTTACAACACAAAAATAATCTTTTTGACATCAATGACAACACATACTACACATACTTGCAACAAACTCATGAAATTTTCTACTAAATTTAGTGATAGTTTGTGACATAGTTGAAATACAATGGAGGATATTTTGGTAACGGTTCTAATATCATATCGGGAAAGTAAGGGGTCCTCATGCACATTAAAATACATACAATCTACAAAAAGGACCAAGTCCTATTAACCAGGGTGATGACATATATAAAGGTTAATGGGTAGTCAAAGGTCCACATACCTATTAAATAAATTATGGCCATTTATAAAAAATAATTGTAAAAAGTAAATATGTACCTACATATATATGACACCTATTTTACCAAGTAATATTATATTTATATTAATTTATTGAATTGGAATAATAAAGGAGAGTACCTTTTTTTCTTTATATACTTAGTGGAATATTCATGTATGACCATAGTAGGGTAAAAATAAGTCAGGTATATGAAAAAATTTCTCAAAAGATTGTGATTGCGTAGTTTATCTATAATTTTTTAGGAGTTTTGAATGTAATGATAGTCTTAGATTTGACCCAAAGTTTTCCAAAAATATGGCTACCCTCTAAAGTTGGAAACCACTATCCATGTTTAAACCTTTGTGCATTTGACCACTAGTATCTAATTGGGATGCAAGAATAGGTAACTATTTCTTGAACACTCTCAATACAATGGTGAGCTTATATTTAATCTACAAATCTATCATAGGCACCTACATTTCAAAGTCGCCATACAAATCCACAATTTAATCTAGTATTTATATCCCACCCTTCTACTTTTGTAGATATAAGTGAAGATCCTAAGTATTTTAACAAAATATAATTTACACTCTAAGATATCCCAAATGAAGAAAAAAAACTCAAATTTCTATGATATTTTTAATATTTGGCTACAAATATAGTTAGCTAAGATCTAGAAGTCTAATGTAAACCATAAATAACTCAAAGGTTTAATATTGTGAGATTAAATTTCATTCTTATCAAGCACCACAATTAGAATATTCAATGTGTATGAAATATGAGAACCATTGGCTATATAGGCCAAGGTGAAATAAATGAAAACATAATTTAATTATTATTTTTAACCTTATGGCATGATGTACATAAAGTAATAATACCTTAAAAGTGTTGTAAGTAAACTAAAGTGACAATGTGTGAAAATGACATAATACAAGAATTAGTTAAGGAAATAAACCTAATCACTCCAATGCTCCCCTTAAGTGAAAGATAAGGGGAATGAAAAATTAAAAAATCAAATTTTATTCTCATATAATTATTTTTCTATTATATAATCAAGTCGAGCATTCGAAGTAAATACTTTATGAAATATTTATTTCATTACTCATATGCGGATTTGTGTGTTTAGTATATTCAATTTAATTTTGTGATTATATATATTTATTTTAAATATTTTATTAGTACTAGGGTAGTAACAACATCTTATGCTCCTATCTATGTGAAGGTTAGGACAAAAGAAAATATATAATATTCAAATTTTGGTTCTTGATCTAGAATGCACTTATTCTTTACCTTTTATCACTCTGCCTTTTTTATTTTAATTTAAGTTAATTATAATCATGGTTAAATATTAGAGTTTATATTAAGATTTTAATTGATTTAAACTATTCTCATATTTGTGAACTCACCAACTCTTTTGCTCACTAACCTTTAACATTGAGTTTAGCACATGAGTATTTATATCTATATTTATAACTATATCTATATTAATATTTATTTATTAATTTTTATCTATATATCTATCTATTTATGCACACAAACACAAACACACACACATATATAAACACAATTAAGTTTATCAAATGATTTCTAAGGTAAGTGAACTTAATTGGAAAAAATAATTTATTGAACAAAAAGTAATAAGAGGAAATATTTTACTATTTTTAAAAATGTATTCCTATATGGATAATGATTGCAAATAACCTTTGAGATACTGAATTATAGAACTATCTATCAATATAAACAAATGGGACATTTATCTCCATTCAAGAGAAAATGTGCTTCAAAACATCTTCTATAATTGATGTAGGGATGCCATTTGATCAATCCAATGGACTAAGAATTTACATTTTTACCCTATACTTGAAAGAAGCAAAAAAATAATTGTCTTGAATTGGTCTAATCAATCCATTAATAGGGATATTCTTAACTTTGGTATCATGTGAATTAGCAATCAAATTAAAGAACAAAGATTGAATTGAAAAATATAATCACTAAGGTTCTTGATTTATCCTTGGGAACATAAACATAAATTAGGATGAATTACTATAAGGAAGATTCTATTTTTTAAAATATCAAGGAATGATTGAATGGGATGATTAAAAGAGTGAATACACCACTAAGGAGATGAAAATAAGCACTCAATAGAGAAACATTCTAAGTGCATAAAAAAATTATTTCATAAGGAATCCTCATAATGATGGAGAATATTACTTAGATCAATAGGTAAATAATAATTTTAATTCAATGATATTATAATTTCTCCATATATTTAGACACATCCTCTAATTTCTATGTTAAAAAATGATAGGATTTATCCCCAAACCTTACCTAATATAAAATATTTTTCTATACCTATTATGAAGGTTTCATTTGGTATCATTAATAAATTTATTTTGTAGGTTTTCATAGGACTAAGTT